>JAOWAW010180397.1:7279-19315 GCA_028565695.1 Nicola tetela
AGTAGCACTTACAGGAGCATATGTCAGAGCTGAATGGCAGAGGAAACTTCTTTTACACAATGTGGATGATTGATACAAAATTTATCACTTCCTGGAGTTCTCTCCCTCTCTCAGCTAAATTACTATTTAATCTTGAGTAAACATTGTCTTGAGGTGTAATACTTATTGCATGTTTTTCTGCTGTGAGAGGCATTCCACAGTTGACGTACAGGTACTGTATGGATATTCTATAACCCCTTAGACAGCCTCTACCAAAACAGACTACAGTACCAATCTATGTGTGACAGACAAACAATAGCTATGTGCTGTTTACATGTCAATTCTCAGTTATTTGATGCTGAATAGCCAACTCGCAAAACTGAAGAATAAAGAAAGAAAATTATCTCAGCAAATTCTCAAATTGAACCATTCATATCGGAAATTGTGTATGGGTAAATTCCAGCTTCATACACACCGAAAACTAGCATGTGCTCTAAAGTACGTCACAAGGACACCACTTACACTCTGGGCCAGTCATAGAAGAGGCAAAAGCAAGAGAAAGAACAAATCAAATTGTCAGTGTAACTGTTAATGAACAAAGAGAGTTTATCATTTGGCAAATCTAGAGTACAACACAAGAAAGGATCATCATCAGATCCTACACCTAACAAGAGTTTCTTTCTCAACTACCAGTTGAGAATCTGATACCATTAACCCATAGATCTGTTGTTTTTACTGTGGCAGATTCGTCAATTGCAATCTGAGAAGGGGATGACTTGTCCTCCATCTAGGTGACCGTTTTGACAAGCAATACCACTAGATGGGTAAACCAATTCAATGACATTTTAACTACGCTCGTGTTATTCAACAAAGGACTGCAACGACGCAGAGGAGAGTTGTTGATGCTATCAGTTTGTGTAGAAAGATGAGGTTTTGACAGGTACGTAAAGCAAGCGATAATTATTGAGTTCCCGATATTCGCTCAGATTACACTTGGTTCTTTGTGTACTTTGAACTATGAAAGGCATCTAGCGGTTTTGCAAGGCTTTTTCCATGTTATGATTTTCTCTTTAGAACACTTTTAGTGCAAGGCAACTCTTGCAGCACTCTAATTTACCCAGTTAATAAAAACTGCAGAGTTGTGGCTCTTTCAGAATACAAGGAGGTCTCAAAAAATAAAAGTCAAAGTAAATCAATTTCAGATGCATGTGCGTCCCTGCATCACGAATTATTAAATTAGATTTGCAAAGCAAGCTTGACATTACCTACAAACAGCTCTCCTAATTTAATTGCAGAGCAACTTAGTAGCAAGTCTATATTCATCTACACAGAAAAGTTCTGCAATACCGGTTTTGCGGTTATTGGTAAAACTTTCTTGTCCAGATTCTGACTGGCGCATGACTTTTCACCAATTACCCAGCCTGTAGGGATATGTTGTTTTCAGCCTACAGTTGGACAATTATTAGTCCTTAACAACATATATCTATATACTTATTTATTTATTATTATCCTTCTAATTTATTTGTTTATTTGTTTATTTATTTACATGCACAGACTCTTGCAATTGCCTGCCCTATTTGTTCACCACAATGATGACTTTTTCTTTGACATGCAACAAACTGTACGTGAGCTTTTCTGAAAGGGCATCAAGCGAAAACACCGCACATGTGACCTCTGTTCATGTTTAAAAACGTGAAGTTTGAAAATGGCCTTACGATGCCATGAAAGCAAAGGCAGGTACAGTCCACCATACATAGCCGGCTCCCAGGCTCACCGCCGGCATATCACCAGCTCTTGCACTCCTAATAAGCTTAACAGAACTCAAAAAAGGATCTAGGGCAATGGCGAATTGTAACACATCCCTGTTTTATAAACCATGCCCATCTGACTCAATTCTTTTCTGACTTCCTGCGACAAGTGCTGACTTTCTTAGGTTTCAAGCACAAATTGATCACTTTTTTGGAGTGCAGACAACAATGCAGTTTTGAGAAATGCATCAGAGAATAGGCACGGATGGCAGCTCTGTGTGGGAACTTGCATTTGAAGAATAAATCCTGATGGTATGATGTCTATAAAAGCAAACAATACAAAATTCAAAACGTTGGACAGTCAACTTTATCATTCCTTACTTGATGCTGACTTGGTTGGCTAGTCCTGGTAGCTTCCGATGCCTGCGGTAACAAAGAAGAGTGTGGATGACAACACCAACAAAAATGAAAGGATCAAAAACCATTACATTCAAATTTGCCTGCTGGTCCGCCCTTGGTTTTGGGTGGCTTGGTGGCCCCATACTGGCAGGGGTGACACCTGTGGAAACAAATATGATTGTCACGCTGAATTCAACAGCGTGCATACGTGTTGACACAATTGTTTATTTATTCTGTAATGAGAAATTTCCTTTGATCCTTATGGACCCCTTGGTCAGTTTATGCTCACTGTAGTAAAGTTCTCCTACCGTTTCAAGTGTATGTTTCAAATTTCCCGTACACACTTTCAACAGAAAGTGTATGTGTATGGCCCTACGCAATTGCTTCTACAAATCTGTTTGGTTTGATTAAACTATCTGCATCCTTGAGGTTGGTTCACAAAGGAACCCACTATACCTCAGAAATGTATTGGATCAACTGTGCAAGTATGAAGTATATGTTCCCGCTGGAATGCAAAAATACTAGTGAACCCTTGTGGTTATGGATGCGTATGTGGTTCTTAGGAATATTTAGAGAATGCGGTGCGCCAAACCGTCAAAGGCTTTCTGTGCAAGAGGCAGGATACGAATTCTGACTTCGTAATCATTCACCTACTTTGATATCTCACAACAGTTCTCTTGGTTTCATTTTGAGGATTTCCAGAAATGATTTATAATAAAAATAAAAACCAGGAATGCTACTTGAAGAAATTGATCTGGGCTTTCTCTACCAAGCCTAGCATCTGAAATTGTTTCAAGCAGTGTCTTTACTTTGCACAGGATGAATAATGAAAGTGTTTCTTGGCATCTTGCAATAGCCCCTGCTCCACCAAATGACCTGTTGCTCAATATGTGCAGACTATTGTGCTTGTGCATCAAACATGATGAGAAAATCACCGTTTCCAACTTTGATCTCTACATAAATTATCAGAGGGCACATTTGATTCCCTGTGACAAAGTCTGACAAGCATCAAGATGTCAAATAGAATGTGTTTCTTATTTGACTTGATGCCACATTGGAGAACCAGAGTATCAGACATGATACAGAATTGAGCTGATTGTGTTATTTACATAAATTAACTGAACATTTAATGCAATCACTCAATCACTTTGGAAGAGCATAGAAAGAGGGAGTTTAGAAGAGTGGCACAAATATCTCTGCCCAGAGGTTTATTATTTTCCTATTCCGTCAATTCTCCAGCGGAGATTGCCTGGACAATTACATGCCTGTGGTAATGTGAGGGATTATATCTTAATTTATGACTATTTCATTCCTTTTGGGTGGGAATCGACACTAACGGAAGTGTGTATGTGTGAATGTGTCAAGTTAGCCGGCTATAACTGAGTTGCAACTATAACCATGCCATCCTTTCCCCCTGACCATAAGAGAGAAGCACTGTCACTGACCCCGAGGGAACGTGCAATAGACGCCGGACAACTGACAGTCAAAAATGACTGTGTGTGAGTGGAAATAATGTTACTTATTGTAAAAACCTACAGCCAGCAATCATCGTACTATTCATGTGGTTGCAATTGTGTTGTAAACTAATACAATTAGCTTAGTAAAAGTTGCATTTATGAGTTTGTATTTCAGGAAACAGAAAAGATGGCTTTGTCATTTCAACTTACATGTGCCTTTGTGGACAGGTTAAGATCCTGTACGACCTTGGTAACTTCTGCAGTGATTGCAGCCACATGCTGGTCAGCAGACTTCTTGATATCTTGCTCAAGGCGATTCAGACCTTGCTGCAGCTGTTGTGTGGCATTCCTCAGCTGCTGCTGAGTAGCGGCTTGTTGCTGTTGTTGTTGGACAGTCTGGAGCTGTTGTGTGACATTCCTCAGCTGCTGCCGAGTAGCGGCTTGCTGCTGCTGTTGTGTGACGTTATTCAGCTGCTGTTGAGTAGTAGCCATCTGTTGTTGCAGCTCACCCTGTGATGTGGCAAACCCGTGGAGTTGCTCAGATGCTTGCATTTGCCAGTGTGAGATTTCTCCGATAGATTCAATGATGTTGCGCAAGTCACCGCTGAAATGACCCAACACAGCTGACATGTTAACCCCACTGCCAGCTTGAGCTAGCGTGCTTGCACTGGCCGCATAGTGGTGGCTGGCCTCAACCTGCTTCAATGCTTCATACACTTCGCGAATAGTAGGGCGGGATTCTTGTGGCTGGAGAAGTCGTTCAATGAGAGGACGCAGTGGATGGTCCGCACCAAGCTCATTCAGCTCAGCCTGTCGTCGCTGCCTCTCGGCAACTGGCATGAATGCATCTGCCCTTCCAACTCGCACTCGGGTGCTACATTCAGGTGATGGCCTTGGCTCATGTCCAAGCAGCATTTCAAGTATAAGTACACCCAAACAGAACACATCAAGCTTCTCATTGTGCTGCCCTCCTGCGACCAGCACCTCACTTGGCATGTAGGACTGAGTGCCTGGCTTCATGGTCGTTGCAACCTGAGCTGCTGGGGTGAAAACCTTGGCTATGCCAACATCCCCAATCTTGCACACGCCAGTTGCCGACAGCAGCACATTGTTGGCACTCAAATCTCGATGGCCAATCGGTTGTTCACGCTCGTGGAGAAAACGGAGGCCGCTCGCAATATGCAGAGCCAAGTTGGTGACATCCCGAAGAGTAAGGCGAGGATCTCGTTGAAGTCGAGCACGCAGAGTCTCAGCCATTAGCTCACACAGCATAATAGGAGGCTGACGACCATCACCATCTGGAATGTAGACACCATAGAGCTGAACAATATTCGGATGGCGCATCTTGGCCTGCATGGAGCACTCCCTTACAAACTCCTCCAACATCCTCACCCGTTGCTCTTCAGGGACAACGTCAGGGTTGAAAAAGATTTCATGAGGCTTCTTCGCCGCGACTAGCGAGCCTTTCCAATATGCTTCATGTACTGTCGCAAACGCTCCGCTTCCACGTTGGCGCTTCATCTCGATGGGCTCGTGTATGACCCAATCGGCATCTGGAGGGATGAGTCGCCTCAGCATTCTTGATCTAGACAATCACAAAAATGTTTATCATGTTTCAGGTACAACCCTCCAAATGGAAAACAACATTATAAATGAAATTACTTTTCAGGCTGCTTTGCTATTAGTCATCTTTGGCTTGGTTGTATTTTAATGTTTATGCTTCAGTACACAAAATAAACGGTAAAGACAGTTGCGGTTAGGTCGCTAGCATTTCAGAGCTAATGTCTGGCAAATGTCCCAAAAATGGCCTCGTACCCGGGCGTTCCAATGTCTGGCCCCGGCAACTTTTGTAACCTCAACCTGGAAAAACGCCCCGCCTTTGCAAAGTTTTGCGTAAAGCGCATTACATATACAATTGGGACGAATATGTGAAACGCATGATGGCCGCTGCTGAGTTAAACATACAAACACCGTACAATATATGTACATCATCACAGCTGACCAATCACTTGTAATATCCATAGAAACACCGCCGTGGCCAGAATCCCTCCTTTTTTATATCTCTTCTACATGTGAGCAATGGTTCCGGTGGAGCATTGGAGTCAGCCATCATTTTGCTTACGTGGAAAGCCTAACATATACTATCAATTAATAGTCGCTTGATCGACATATACCTACCCACTTTACTATATATACTGAAAGCGATCATTGAAAATCCTCTTCTATGGCTAGAATTACTTTTCCTACTCTCCCATTTGTTCAGCAAAAGGAAAATCTTATTCGTACGTATAAAGAAAGGTAGCGGAGAGCTCATTTAGCAAGAGAGACAGACTAAGACGAAAGACTTAGACAGCGTTTCGCCCATACGGCTTTATCAGGTCTATTTCAAGCCGTATGAACGAAACGTGGAGAAAAGGATCAATGCTGTGGGTAGGTTTCGTCATACTACGATAATTAAGCTTTTGATATTAAGTTTTTTGCTTGATCGAGGAGAGAACAATGAGAACGAAGACGTTAGACCTGATTTTTGCTGAGCTCGAGTATTACTGTTAGTGTACAGCCGTGAGTTAAACAGCTAATTGCTATGATAAATTTTGTCTTTCAGAAGAATGAGGAGTTATCGGTTATTCGGGGCAGACGAGAGAGCTCATTGCGACTGCATTGCACTCTCTCCGACAGCACTCTCTTCTTCGCTCTAACACTTAAATCTGAACGGAGGGAAGCTGTCTACAGCGATCCATGATGGTATAGAGGGTCGACCCTTTCATTATCCGCTGACTAAATTTCGTGTACATCTTTCTCCTAGAGCCTACGCAAACTAAAGTATACGTATCCCAGGGCCCAATACTCTGCCCCGCGGTGATAAACAGTTCTAGCTGACGGTCAATAGTCACGTTAAGGCCTCAGGCGAGTGTTTATATGAATGTATAACCCACGTCATGAGCGTTTTTGGGTATACTTGGTGTATGTATATTATGCAAAGACAAGCCACAAGCCCAGAGGCTGGTAGTGACCCTCTGTGGCACGAGCGATGGCTGATACCACCAACGGTCTGATCAAGGTCAAAGCAGACGACAGCCTTAAAACGGTATTGTGTCAGCTTGGTAAATGAAAAGTCTATATCATTCAGCTTAGCCGGTTAAAAGAAAAGAAAACTTGAAAGCCGGGATGACCGTCGTACGAACCCGCCCTACAGAGTCAACTCCGCCGGGATAGTATGTTACTGACTTCGCTAAATAACGGTTACTAGTGCAACGTGGGGTTATAGAATTGAATAGGAACTGACCTTGTTCGAAGACTCCAACAGGCGTTCCAGAAGCCAACCGATCGTACTCCTTGGGTCGAACTTCTTTCCTGCAGACAACGCACACAGCGCAGAGTCCTTGCCGACTGCTAATCACCAGAACGGCTATGGGAGGAACAGCTATGACGCAAAGCGCGTGATCAACACCTAGACATTCGGCGCCTCGCGGCGCCAACGCAATGCACGCGATCGCCAAGTCGAGCAACAGCGACAGGCCACGGAGCAAACCGCACTGCGCGGCTCGCTCAAGGCAACGTCACTGCCACCGCAATGATCTGGTCACTGTCTCGGGTACTATATTCATGCACGGTAATTCTAGTGCATGCTGGCATGCCGTCAGCGCCAGCTTGTCATTTATCTGCGGTCAGAGGACTAGATTTATCGTGACCCACTGCCTTAGTAGGTGCAATTATGGCAGAGGAAACCGCTTAGCCAGCTGTCAGAAACTGACCTGCTCTTCCGCTCAGGCAAATCCTAGGTATGATGACGAGTCCTATATACGTGTGCAAGGAAATGAAAGCTGTCGATTTCTCGACCAGCGCCTAGGCTTATATTAAGCTAGTGCATATACTTAGGGTGCATCCGGTCGGCTCTGCACCGAGTCTGGTTGAAGTCGCAGCTTTTGGTGGAGGCGTTCGGTTGACCTCCCCGAAATTTGGTGGACTCCACAATCGGAGCCTTCATCTCCTCCTGCAGATGGAGAGGTGGAATAGTCAGCGCATTCCTCAGCCTTATGCAAAGCACGTGTGGTAGTTCGTTGATATCGAGGCCAAAGCGGCGTGGCCGTGAAGTAGGCAGGCGCGACAGGGCAGTTTGCACGCCCGTTGCCAGCGGATAGTCAGGCTTAGCACGGATAAACATGGTTATTCCTCGCAAAACGGCAGGCGCGTTCGATTGGATCGCCTCCACTAAATTCTATTCGGCGAGATCCATTGAACGCAGTGTAAGCACAATCAAACGCACCCTAAACGCGATCTGGCGGGATTTTGGTTTTTTGGGGTTGAGATGCCCTTAAAATGTCGGGCAGTGGGCCCAAATACCATGACTGCCCTTAATTCGCAGGCTCCACTGCACGGACGTTGCACCTATAGCATACAGTTATCGCTTTCATTGGCCCTATAGAGCCCTATAGCTAAAGACAAAGCCGAGAAATCTTTTCAGTGCCGAACATTATCACAAACGACAACGGGACTCCACTGATTGTCCATGTAGTGGTACATTAGGGGCGTACATGACTATATGGATGAAGGTGAAGGAGCATTCTTTACAAGAATTTCAGTGTTTGCTGCAACAAGCACTTTCACTAGTTGGGCAACTGACCGTAAAGGAGGATCGGTGGAAATCGTGGTTTTTATATAAAATAACGAGCCGAAGGCTAGTTTGTTTTTGACCATTTTAATATACTGTATATGTTCACTGTGACTGAACACCACCCTGGTCACCGCAGTCACCCCTATGGCGCTGCCTTGGGAAATGATTGGTCTTGCACTAAACTTATAGATAGCTGGAATCGCAATCCACTTTCTTGTACGCTAACCATGGGGCGGGGCCCACGGCAACCCTAAACGACATTGTGTGTGTATTTCTATACCACTATCAGGCTATATACGAGGGGGTTGACTGCGGAAGCTCCTATTTTCAGATTAAGAGCATTTCAGCATATTTATCCCTGCATGCTTCCAGCATTGCTACTAACCGTCTGGGATGGTTTAGGAGTTTACCTCCTCCAGTGCCGCAGATTTTATTAGCATAACTACCACACACCATATTAAACTTGGTCGTCTTCGTGGGAACGGCTCTTAGCTACTTGAGCCTAACAGACGGTGTTGCCACAATTGTGAAGTATTATACTGTAGTTTAATAGTCTAACGAGCCCAAAAGGAAGGAAATGTAACCTATTTCACAACTTATCTCCTTCAATGAGTGCCAAACCCCTCCAAAGAATTTTTGTCTCCTGAAGCATAGCTTGAAAAATGGCAAATAGTCTACGCAGTAGACCTGCATTGCCGCGTACACGCAACGTTCCCTTGCATGTTTTGAACACAGTCGACAATCGACCACGAGCTCAGCTTGCCTGCTAGCCTGCGTGTGAGACGCCGCCTCGTGCAAGCCTGATTTGCCGAGTTGGCGAGGCAACAGTACCGCCCTACGCTTCGCTGACCTCCAGTATTTCCAAGATATCGCCAGCTGTTCTAGCTTTATCAGAGTGTGCTCAAATCTTTTGGAGTAATGCGCCGGTGCTATTTGCACTGTACTACATGTACAGTACTATTTGTGGAGCCATGCATCTAACTACTACCTTATGGGTTACGTATACGAAGACGGACCCTTCACACGCTACCATCAAAGTGACCATAACGAGGTGGTTCAGATTGTATGCTGTGTCCTCTCAGACGAAGGAGATACTAGTGTGTGCTTCACATATCCCTATTTTCCAGACCGTCTGCGCCGCCAAGCTCGTCCTATCTAAATTCTGCCCGAAACAAGGGGAGCTAGTGGAGGCACATTTCAACTATTGGTGGAAAGCGGCTGTGTGACCGTGCCACTGTCTGTGAACCCAGTATTCCCAAGCTTTATGTGGCTTCTACATGTTTATGTACATTTAGTAGCATGTAAATCTGCGGGCGATGCCTTGGCCTATGAACTTTGCTCAATGACGTAAGCGGAAAATCTTCACCCTGGATGTTCATTGTCTGTGCGGTCATTGGTGTGCGTGTTATCTCCGTGCTTAGAGCATTCGTGAGAAAAACAAAAGCCCCAGGGTTTGATTCTCAGTTGCGCTGCGCCAAATTTTCCTTTCCTCTGGTCTAGTGTCAGTATCTCTTTCCTGTGACTGGTAGGTTTGGATAGTATCACGGTTTCATACTAACCCGGTGAGGTCGTTCTTTCCTTGGCGTGTAATGCACATGCTAGGGAAACTCTGTTAAATAACAGATGGAGGAGGCCTCTCATAAAATATCTACTTTTTATGTGGCTCCTTGCTTGATTTTTGGTTTATGACACCAATGACTGGTGGTATTCGAGCCAGTAGAAGGAACACAACTGATAATGAATTTCTCGCCTGTTCCGTCTGATTGCTCTGCATGCCACTACAGCTGCATATAGGTGTTGGAGCATGCGGGAAGTTTGGGACTGCTGACGTCACAGGCCGGCGGCAGGACGATGACACATTTCCTTTTTATAGATTAGAAGATGGTGCCACCCTGCAGCTGGTTCCCTCTACCTCACTCAGAAACATATGAAGGGAAAAAGACAATCGGGCAAAAATTGTATTGTGTAACTTGAGTTGTACCTTAGCTTTGTTGAAAGAGTAGCCTCCCCCTCTGGTATGGCTAGATTGTGGTAAACCAAATGGGCATACTAGGTCATGTAGAGATGTAGGGCGTACAGTGTTATCATGAGAAACAGATAAGACTATACGTGCGTGCAAGCCACTCACTACTCGACAAGCCCGTTAGTTTAATACAAGGATGCAAACAAGGAGAAAATAAATAATTACAGGTAGAGGGAGAGAGCCTATTATCATATACTGCGTGAAGGGAACAAAACAAGAGAGGCGTTCCTAGTGGGCCTTGTCGGAAGAGAATTAAAAACAGTATTAAGAGGAGCAAGGAGCCAGAGTTAGTGGTGCTCTTCAGGGGCATTCAGACCCGGAAGAGAAGATTGTATATGAGTAGAAGGTCGTGATTCGGGATAGGCCCAAGCGCAGACCTTTGAAATGGGTTCTAGATTTAGGTGGAAGAATTGAGGTACGGTTAGCGAAATTCGTGCAAAAAAGGAAGCGTCGGGAACTGACTCATTGACGTGACAAGTGTGGGGTGGTAAGAGCCGTCTTGAAGCTCATTTACGAGAGGGCCATAGCGGTCGGAGTTGCGTGTTTGGCGAAAGGGATGTTCAATTCGAATTGGGATAGTGAGTCAACATTTATATAAGTGGAAGTTGTTTGTTTGGGAAATCATTAAGAAGTCAGGTCGTAGATACAAAAGTGTAAGTGGTAATGGTGTTTGGAGGGACGGAGGGTGACAAATGATTAGAGAGGTCAGTGTCAATCTGTAGCAGTTTTCGGCATCATGATAAGCCGAGTTGAAGGAAAGGACCAGGTGTTTCAGGACTGAATAATGGCGCCAGGTATAATGGCCTTGTTGGGGGAAGACGGAGCAGTAGCTTGGAATGTGGTGGAGAGTTAGGTGATTTTGGCGGTAGGCATAATGGGAAGACGAGCGTTTGCGCATGCGTTCAGTACAGCAAGACTGGGTAAACAGTCTGTAGAGGAGCGAAGAAAGTAATACGTTAGACCTCTTGGGAGGGAAGACATTTCAGATATCCAAATGGCGTCGGTGTTTTCGAAGTGGAGGAGGCTTAAACAGGATACTTGGTCGACGAGGGTTTGGTTTTATTTTGGTAGAAGGAGAAAAGATTTTCGCAAAGTTTTTAATTCAAATTTCGTTTTTATTTGGGTGGGTGAGAGGAGGGAGGCTTTCCTTGGTTAACTCGAGTTTGCGTGATGGAATGGGAGACTATTTTGTCGCAAACAAACAAGTGCGATATTTGGATGAGAGCCAGTAGATATTGACTCCGTTCTAGGAGAGCGATGAGCGTACAGGGGTGGGGTATCCCCGGCTAGAGCAGTGAAACGGAGGGCATGACATTCAAGGTAAAGGAAGGAAATAGTGGGGACTTTACTTTTAGAGAAAGTCGGTCGTGTAAGATAGCAGTGGTTGTAGTGATGAGGTAGTGAAATCCAGGATTTCAGGAATTTGTTGAGAGAGCATCCAGAGTTGTTAGTTGGCATTTATCGAGATCGTACCTATGAGCGGTAAGATGGAATCGAAATGAGGTGTGGACGTAGGAAGTGTAGAGTTTTCGAATAAGCCGGGAGGAGTTGATATTTGTTAGCGAAGGCAGACGTTTATCAAGTATGAATGTAAAGCCACAGTTAGGGGATGAGGAGGGACCAATTGCAATAACGGAACCAGGATTTTTGTGGGGTTTGTCCAACAGTGTTGGTAAGAGGGAATAATTTATGAAGAACCTGACTTGGTTTGGCAGAGCAGGACAAGACAGCGAGGGAGCAGGATCTGAATGGTATAATTCTGACGTGGATAGTCGAGGCGAGTTCGATTACGTTATTTACTAGTCTCTGGTTAGT
>JAOWAW010180508.1:0-26988 GCA_028565695.1 Nicola tetela
GAATCACACAACGTATCATGGAATGGGAATCACACAACGTATCATGGAATGGGAATCACACAACGTATCATGGAATGGGAATCACACAACGTATCATGGAATGGGAATCACACAACGTATCATGGAATGGGAATCACACAACGTATCATGGAATGGGAATCACACAACGTATCATGGAATGGGAATCACACAACGTATCATGGAATGGGCTTGACAGCCCAAGTTCTGCTCAAGCATGTGCGTCAGTGACGACTCCTGAGTGACTCCATACGTACATCTTGCTAGAGTGATTCGCTTGACACGATGGCTTCTGGTTGCGGTTGCATGACCAATCATTGGAATGTGTTCAATGCGGAGGACGAGATGGCCTTTCAACAAGCACTTAATGGCCACTAACAGCTTGAAGATACATAAAAATATTATCCTTTCGAGCTTTGAATGGCCATCCGGCTCTGCTTTGGCAAATGAGCAACCAGTGCAACTACCCACAGTAGGGCTACCTCCTGCAGGCAAGGATTACCTATTGAAGAATTTGGTTGAGCATTGCACTGCAACCCTGAAAGTAGAGAGGACTTCTTCTCTCATGAATTAAAAATTTCACCCTAAGCACCATTGCTGCCTGGACCAATCATCTCATGAACTTTATCAATATTCAGCATTTCTTGTCCCAGCATATACTTTACTTCTGGTGGTGATGAGGTCCACTTGATTTTTAGGACATATTCAGAGTGAGCATACAATATAGATTGATTTAATGTAATAACCTGAATTTGAAAATTTTCACCCTAAGCACCGTTTCTGCTTGAACTGGCCCAAATGTGTCTTGCTTTCAGCTTTATATATATGTATACATTAATTTCCAAGCCCAAGGCATTATCAGTGAATAATAGCCCAAGGATATTAAAAGATGAGATGCAGCCAAGGCTTTTATCTGAGGGTATTATGATGCCTGCTTATTCAAAGAGTGAGGAAATTAATGTATTTATATTAGCACAACACTTTTGGCATTTTGCACCACCATTGTCTGAAAGAGCAACAGGGAGCTGCCCAGGCACCTATTCCTCACCTCCTATATTAGCACGACACGTTTGGTATTTTTGCACCACCATTGTCTGAAAGAGCAACAGAGCTGTCTGCACCTACATCTTGCCTCGAGTAAAGAAAGCTGCCCACAACTACATCTTGTCTCAAGTAAACTTGTGCTCATGCTTTGGTTAGGTTGTCGTCATTTGCTCTTTGCTTTCATAGAGCGCACTGCAGAACGATGGTGGAGCTTTTCCAGGATCACAGCTGGAAGATAAGCAAGTATGGCTTGCAAAAATGCCACTAGGCCACATAGTTATCACAGACATGCTGCTGTGGATTTCTGAAGTTGTGAGTTTGTGGAAACGCTATACCAACCATTGCATTCGAGCAAAAAGTGTGATGATTCTCGAGAAAGCAGGCTTTGACAACCGAGCAGTGTGCCCTGTCTGGTCATAAGAATGTCAAGAGCCTGGACAGCTACTGCCGGCCCACAGAAAGAGAAAATCGATCTTTGGTTCAAGCATTGGATAGCTCTGAATTTTCTGCGCTCGCCAGAACAAGGAGACATGCCCAAGAGCTGAATCAAGCAACATCTTTCAGATGAAGTTGGGAGAAACAAGGTTCTGCCTTACAGCCAACAACACCGTTTTCAAAGGCCTCATGATCAACTTTGTGAATCCTGCAGTTCAAGAAGTGAAAATTGCTCTCTTTGAAGTTGAAGAAGGGAGCCTTAAGAAAGAGTAAATAATATGCTATAATTGAATAAAATTATCATCTGTTAATTACTTTGTGGTATTTATGTGTGTTGAAATGGGAAATTATGTCTGTGTCTATATATACATAATTATACTGTAAATTGAGAAATTTTCAGCCCAAAGCGTTTTCTAGACATTCGTTTGTGATATATTTTCGGCCCGGGCTAGAGGCAGGTCACACCATGCCAAACTCCCCTTGAAGGTCTGTCAGCACATGGTCTTTGTTCGTTTCACTTCCAGTTTGCTGTGTTCTCGATCTTGCTCGCAATGTTTCAGTGGTTTGCAAAGCAAACCCTTGCTTAGAGGGAAGACATGAGAAACCCAAAGTTCCTGAGCTTCCAGACCCTAACTTGGAGGAATCAAGTTTGTCCAGTGCTGTTTTTGAAGCAGCGAATCAAAACGTTGAAGCTGTTGTCATTCTGGACTCACTTCCAGTGAAGAGAAAGTGTGGAAGTATTGCATTTATGATACCGAGACATAAGCAAAAATGGCTCGTTATGCCAATATGAATGAAGTGATGAGGGCTGCTTCTCATTTCTTGTCAGAGCTTGATCACCCTGTCTCCAAAAAACACAATCCAGAGCATCTTCAAGAAATACAGTGCAGTGGTGAAATCTGTTGGTGATTCACAGAAAATCAACTCTCTACCACCGGAGAAACGAGGGCGACAGATGCTTCTTCCTGCCGATATGGATGATCTTGTGCTGAAATATTTACAATCTGTTTGCAAAGCTGGTGGTGTTGTCAATTGTAAAATCACCATTGCTGCTGCTCTTGGTATCACAAGACAGATGCAGCCATCTCTTCTTGTTCAGGCCCGAACACAGAGGAAGCCTGACTCTTATGAAGGACTGGGCTGACTGTATCTTGTGGTGAGGGAACTTTGTCAAGCGCAAGGGCACCAAGGCAGTGATAAACTCCCGGAGAATTTCAATGCTATCAAATCTGATTTCCAGGAGCGAATCAAGAAAGCAGTAGAGGAACATGATGTCCCAGCAGGAATGGTGGTCAACATTGATGAGACCTCAGGTGCTTGACTACTCATTGCAGATCTCATTCACTCTCTGCTATCTCCATGGTCAGCTGCAGCCAATCACCCACAGACATCTGATGGCAGAAAATAGCACACTAACCCAGAATGGCATTTGTAAGATTGTGGATTTTGGTTGGGCATCTATATTCACAAATTTATCTCTTTGAAGTAATATGAGCTTGACCTTACAAAATAACTCTTACAAGGCAGGTCAAGTTTCACTTGGCATATTCTGACTGGATGATAAATTTGATATATTTAGCTTCAAAATCATTATGCTCAAGGTGGCCAACGGCAAAAATCAAAACCCAAGAAACAGCATGAATAACTTGGGTGTAGGGAAGCCAGGAGGATGACACGGCATTGAAGAAACCCAACACTATGCAGATGCCCTTGGCCTTCTTGGAGAATAACACCTCTGAGGCTGCTAATAATAAGCATACTATAGCCACTAATCCTAGTCATACTACAGCCACAAATGTCTCTACCTTCAGTTAAAGCTCCTGTTATGGCATACAGAATAGCAAGGCAATTGTCAACTGGCTATTCACCAGTGCAGGGACAAATATACGAACATTCAAACATATTCAAATATTGACCATGTGATGAATATTCAAATACATTGATGAAACTTCGAATTTAATTTGGAAAGGAGGATTTTATTTTGCACTCTCATAATTATTGATAACATAGATAGCAATAATATGACCAATGAGTGCGGATACAATGACAGTAAAAAGGCAAAATACTGGCAAAGCACAAATGTTTCACAGTTCAACTCCATCATCAGTGTGTAGAGGATTGGTAGTGGCATTGTTTTATAGTGGTGCAGATGTTGAGTTTGAGGACAAGACTGGTGCGAGCTGGTTTTTGATTGGTTAGTGTGGTTTTTAGTGCTAAAATGAAGGTGTCATATGTTCAAGTTTGTGAAGATTGCAATAAGGTTCAGTAGGTGTGAAGACATCAGTTAAAGGTTGTTATAGGGTTGTTATACAAGAAAGTCCGTCCTGGTATCTTCGAATCATCTGTTAAGACCTGATGATGTTTTCCAGATGTGGAGAGCCTCTTCGATCTGTAGCCAGAGTTCATCTTTTTCTGTTAAGGTGGCTATTTTAAATCGTAGTTGCAGCTTGCATGTTCCGTGTTTCCGGTACTGTTCCCCCAGAGCTGAGCTGTTGCTGCGCTTTTCAGCCGCCGCGATGTGTTCCTTCGCTCATGTGTGCAGAGGTCTTGTGCTTGTTCCAACATATTTTTCGTTGCAGAGCAGGCAGATGATCTCGTACACAACAAAAGAGGCTGTGCAATGCACATAAGGGATTGGGCAGTTTCGTAGGGTGCATTTCAGTGGTTCATCTTTCAGTTTTGCTAGCTGGAGGATTGTTTGGGGTCTCGGGTGAACGATTCTTGCATTGATGTTATAACCCTATAACAACCTTTAACTAATGTCTTCACACTTACTGAACCTTATCACAATCTTCACAAATTTGAATATATGACACCTTCATTTTAGCAGTAAAAACCACACTAACCAATCAAAAACCAGCTTGCACCAGACTTGTCCTCAAACTTGACACCTGCACCACTATAAAACAACAATGCCACTACCAATCCTCTACACACTGATGATGGAGTTGAACTGCGAAACGTTTGTGCTTTGTCAGTATTTTGCCTTATTACTGTCATTGTATCTACACTCGTTGGTCATATTATTGCTGTCTATGAAACTTTGAATATTCAAACATTCAAATATCGATCATCAATTAAGACTTGTTTTCATGACAGCAAGTGTCTCACATGCCAAAAGCAACACTAACATTGACACTGGTCCTGCAAAGTGGTCCGGGCAACCCAATTCAACCATAGAAGTAACTTAAACCACTTGATGACATGGCGACGAAGCTAAATTGATTGTGTTAGAAATACTTGTTCACACATGATGAGCTTTCATGATCAATCACTGTGCTTAAGCTGTAGTACGTCGATCATGTTGTGTCATATGCCTTATGTGAACATCACAAGCAGGAGGGCATGACACGCACCATTGGCTTAGTGTTGGAGGTGGCTACCCACTGGAACAGCACATTTGCCATGTTGGCCTGGCTGGACATACTCAGAGTGACAATCACTGCTGTACTCAATGACAGAAGCGTAACTAAAGCTGCTGACTGGAGCCTTGATCTCAGCCCCTCACAATGGAAGTTGGTGAAAGCGGCGAGCAAGCTTTTGGAGCCAATCAATGCTTTCACAGATATCTTTTTTGTCACCAAAGGTGTCACAGTTTCCTCAATTCTGCCTGTGATGTTTGGACTGCTGGCTAAAGTGCAGAAAGTGATGATGGTCCTAGAGGAAACTGAATGTAGAAGTCAGACAAATTTAGTGTTGAAACGAATTGTTCGAATATTCACAAATATTCAATACAATGTTGTCAGATCAAATATACTGCTTAGTTTGAACACTTTGCAAGGGGAAGATGTATCAGATATAGACTGGGGAAATGTTACCACGGCAGGCCAACCGTGCAGCCTACTCACACCCTATGGCGATGATCGTGACTAGTACTTGTTGGACCGGCAGGTCTGCAGGTGATTGATTCATGCCCATACGCACGCCGCAGACTTCAGGCCTGGCCACATGCATACTCTCTACTGAACTATAGGTACTATAGTATACCAGGTATCCCTAGCACGTAGCCTGTGTAGACACAACAGAATAGTTCGGCCTCAGCATCTGCTGGCTGCCCACACACACAGAGCAGCATGTGCTGTGGCGCAGCTCCTGCAGATCTACTTGGCGGGACATCATGGACACCGAAGTCTTCTATTTGGAGATGACCAGGTTTCTGAGAAGGTTCTACCATTGTTCCAGCTGGTGGATGAAGAGGAAGAAGGCCCTGCCCTACCACAGTTGGAGGGAAAGTGACAGTACAACTAGTAGTACTAGCAGTCATGCTAAAGCATCACAGCCATTTTCAGTTATATGCTCAGTGTATCTTTGTGTAATGTATGATGTATACAGTCATCACGGTGAAGTCTCTTCATAATGTCATCACATTTATGCTCAATACATCAAATATTTGAATGTTCGTTTGCTAGACTTAAAAGTATTTGATGCTACACAGGAACAATTAATTTCAACACTTGAAAAATTCCAACTGTTGCTGGAGAAGCTGGACTCCTGTGAAGTTCTGGCGTCTGCTCTTGACCCTCGTTTCGAATCCCATGATTTCCTGGCTGTTGATGAACACAGAGACATGCATGATAAGTTGACGAGCCATCTTCAAGTCGAGGACAACCTTCTGGGGTGCTTTCAACCCACTACAATAAGGATGTGTATTGAACCAGAAGTCCCCTTATTGAAGAAGGAACCATTTCTTCTAAGCCACCTTGCAGGGAAGACCAAAAGTGATCTGAAGCAATCCCCTTGTGACAGGCTGACTCAAGGGCAGCAACTGAAGTTATTTGTTGATATAAAGGGCTATGAAATTGACACTAATCTTCTTGACTGGTGGAAACAGAATGCCAGTAACTGCCCTGATGTCGTGACTCTTGCAAAGCACTTGCTGTCAGTTCCAGCTTCGTCCGCAGAGGCTGAGAGGAACTTCTCTGCAACAAGTCTTATGACAGAAAAACGGTGAGCTAGCCTCAGCAGTGAGAATATCAATGCAGCAAATATCATGCTGTTCTTGCAGAAGAATGCAGCCATGATCATTAACTGCTTACAAGGATCTGGAAAAGATCCTGCAGTCGCAACAAACACTTCTTTTCCTCAGCTGTTGCCTTTAGCATCCTCTTCCTTAGCGTTGTATTGTCTATTATATGCCACTGAATCTTTGCTTATACTATGACATGTACGATTTTTTACATTGCCACCACTACTACTATGGACATGCTAAACGCTGAGTGGTGTGTTATGTGAAGAAAAGTAGAATGTTTGTTTGTTCGTATCCTGATATAGTCCTACCTTGATTATCTGAATGCATTTGGGTGGGGGTGATCCCTGGGGTGTTCTAATAATCCAAATTGTTTGGATAATCCAAATCAGGTGTTACAACACACACCATACTCCAAATGCTGAGCTTATTGGGTTTTATTTTAGCCAATTAAAAGTTGACACTATCAGGTTTTATGTCCTCACAAACTTGTTACACAGATCTATCGTCAGACAGCAGGCTGTATCCTGGCAGATACAACGTAACACCTAATGTCCCGTAGAGTGCACTGTCCTTGGCAGCACGCAGCGTACGGTGCTGTCTACTGGCTGGGTCGCAACCTACGGTGGAGCACTAGCACACGCATGCATTACATTTGTATGTCACATGCTTTCCTACAAGATACCACACTGTAAGCGTGTTTGGATAATCGAGGTCCTGTAACCCTAGAAATTTTCGTAACTGACTATAATTCATAAGCAAGGCCCTCCGTCCTTTTGCAAGCAACTAAGTTTCATAAAAGATTGAGCCAAATTATCACATGTGTGAATGTGACGTCACTCACGTGCAACTGCAATGTGCTGCCATAGTGTTGTGTGAGTCAAATATTAATGCTTGTACAGAGTTGAAGGTGTAACCCCTCTCAAAGTATGGCACGTCAACCACAGGTTTGTCCTTTTAGGACTACTGTAAAAGTACTCGTGATACTGCTAGAACAAGTGCGTGCAGAACATTTCAGTGGTGATGTCTCTCTGGATGGTTGTCGAAGGTGAACCCGTCCTTGACAGGCAAACTTCCAAGGCAAGAACTCCACTCCTTCCAGATCCAAATGGTGAGAATGATGACACTTCTCTCAGTCTGTCTGTTCCTTGACAAACGAGAGTATAGATACTAGTACTTTGAACTATGCTGAAATGGCCAAGAAAAGGTCGAGATCTTCGGGGTACTTCACCTATGACAGTGATCTCCACTTGAAATAGCCAAATACACAAACGAGCATGGGCTCTCAGCAGCTGCAAGGTATTTCTTGGTGAAGCTGGAGTACTGAGTTGCACCAACTACCCGACAGACAATGTGCAATGAGTACCGACAGCAGCTCCACCAAGGGAAAGATCCTAGAAGATCGTCAAGCTCCCATTGCAAATGAGAGGCTGGCCTTTTCTTACACCAAATGACATCGACTTGAGGATAAGGCAACATCTCCTTGCCATCCATGCTTGTGGTGGGAAAGTACATGCATAATAACAATAATAAAATAAAAAATACATCCGGTATGCAAACTGTGAATGTGGGCTTG
This sequence comes from Nicola tetela, assembly GCA_028565695.1. Taxonomy (NCBI): domain Eukaryota; kingdom Metazoa; phylum Porifera; class Calcarea; order Clathrinida; family Clathrinidae; genus Nicola; species Nicola tetela. Next base: position 8,040 of record JAOWAW010180508.1, read on the forward strand.
CTGAAGATTGCATGTGCATGAAAGTGGCAGACAAAAGTGGCAATATGATGTCACGACACAATGACATCATCATATTCTATACATGTACAAAATTTAGTAACCTATTTAATTTAGTAAATTTTTTAAATTTCACGAACTTTACTGAACGGTCTTATTTCACTCCACAGTTCGAGGAGATTGGTAAGGAAAAGTTCATCTGACTTAGACTCCTGTTGTTCAAACGATGTCTATTCAAAATCACAAGGCATAGAACAATTCCAACAGCCATCACCTGGTTTTTTATTGCATGTCTTGTAGGGATTGGGCACCGTGCTTTGATTCAGATGCATGTAAATTCGTATAAAGCTGATATGTTTGTGGAAGTTTCCCTGACTTTTCAAACAATTTTTTGCATGATGTCAGAGGTCTTCATTTTTTATCTTGCTTCCTAAGGTATGCAGTGTGTTGACTGTTCAAGAATAAAGAGTCTGCAACTTCAACACTAACACAATTGTGCATTGGAAGAACAGGGCAAGAAAGCAGATACAATAGGAATAGCCTCCATCCCGTTTGAGGAGATAGCGAGCACATCAGCAGGCTTCTCACTCGCCTTGACATTTGCACAGTAATGAAAACAACTCGGTGGAAATGGTTGCTTATGAGCAAAGCAAAAGACATCATTCCACCGGGGGTCATGTATCCACTGGAATGCACCAAGTGTGAGAAAACCTCCACTGGAGAGATGGGCAGAACAGCAAAGCAGAGAGTCTGACAACATCAGATGCACACACAAAGTGGGCCACACGTAACTATCCGCAGTTGCACAACATGTACACAGCACATGGTGGAATTTTTTTCCTGATCTTCCATCCTCAAGCCCAGTCAAAAAACGCACAAAAACCCATAAAATCTTCTAGAAGACAATTTGAATGACCTTGAAAGGCACCTTTTTGCACTGCCATCAATTTCATATGATTGCCTTTAAAATTTCTTACAAGTTCATCATCATCATGGAGTCAGGATCTGTCTGTTGTAGAAGAGATATGGTACTATCTTTATTGAAAAAGAAGGGGTGAATCGAAAATTGAGTTCATCAGACATTTTTGGGTTGGTAAATCTGTTTCCATCGTTAACAGTCGGTAGTGCTCAGAGTGGAGTGTTGGCACGGAATCATATGGAATCTTCGGCAATAAAACAAGCCGTTGCAGTTAGGTGTCTTCCGACATCTTTGCCAGAGTAGGCAACTTTGAAGGCGACCATTTTTATTATTGCATAACGAATTTTAAGGTGTAAGCAACGTATGGAAGTTGTGACGAAAAATCTATCTCTTAGCTTTCTGAAACGAGCAGTGGCCCAGAGTCCGCCTGAGTGTACTCAGCCAGCTCAGCGGGGCGCAAGTTCAACTACAGACACTTTCATAACGACTCTACAGAAAATTTAACGCCAGACTTCCAACATTGCTCTCTCACAACAGGACTATGTGGACCAAACCAGGATCTAGGAACGGACAGTGGAATCATCCCAAGGCGTATTACAAAATTAAATACATATTTTATACTAGTATGAATCAGGATTTCAAACTGTTTAGCAGCGAGCATTTGACAAAACTTCTCTCTTCAGGATTCGAAAAGCCTGGGCCAAAAATTTTGGCACAGTTTCTCATCCGAAAGCTGCTGTGTCTACTGTGGTCTGCTGTTACGAGTTGCAGTTATGCCTGTAGGTGTGCAGACGATCTCTTAGTTACAGTGCGCATGCGCAAGTATCTGTGTTTGCGCGTAGCTTAACATGCGCAAGCGCACTTTCTGTTCACGAGAAAGAAGCTGAAGGTGACTGCTAGTGACGGCGGGACGTGTTCCGAAAAGACAAACAGCTGCAGTCGGTTCAGTTGTTACTACACATGTAAATGCGGCGTCCGACAGTCCTTGCCGTCGCCGTCCTAGATCTGCTACGTTTATCGTAGTGCTGAGGGTCCAGACTAATGACGGCTACCACTCAATATCAGGGAGTGGAAGCCCTGATAGATTATGACAGGCTGAACTGATGATCTCCTAATTGCCCCGACTCGTTGAAACAGCTTTTAGAGTTAGCCGACTTCAGCATGGTCCGGTGAACTTCGTGAGATTCTGTCTTTTGAGTAGAGAGTAGCAGTTGTTTCAGCGTGACTCGGGGAACTTCGTGATATCAAGTTCTGCCTGTTGAGCAGAACGGTAGCAGCTACTTTTAGGTAGCGAGGTTCGGAATTGATGGTGGCAGCTGCTGATCATTGCCATACGTCGCAAACTGTGGAGGTAGACTCTACGTGCAAAAGAAGAAGCCAGCCTCTACGGCGAGAACGCCGCTAAATGAATTTTGAAAGACTTACTGGACCTTGTCGCAAAAATGGGGTCACTGAAGATGAAAGTGTGGTGCTACTGTAGTTTTTTTTATCTGGTTCTTTAAGATGCTCTCTTGGCAATTGGTCAGATTCTCCAGCAGAGAATCCCCCAAAACATGGAAGCATCTGAGTGTGTAATGCATGCTTGCAGAGGTTTCCGAGATGGCTTTGTCACTCCGCCAACTCTAAAAATCGACCTGGTCAGCGGCAAGGTCTGCTTTGGCTTTATTTCGGTCGACTTGTTCAAAGTTTGCACCAAACAGTCGTCCGATGTAGCGCCAGAAAGTGCCGTTCTGCTCCACTTCAACATTCTGATGGAGAGCATGAGATGATGAACCCTTTCTGATAGGGGCCCATAGAGTAATTTCTCTCCTATTATTGTTGGGAATTGTGGAACACAATCGCAGCAGTGTTCAAATTTTAAATCGGGCGCTTGGCCAGAAGGGGGTCCAGTGTGGCCCCCGGAATATTAAAAAATTAAAATGGCTAAACCCCAAAATGTTTAATCCTGGCAAAATTTGCTTCAGTGTTGAAGGTGATGGTTTCTGGTAATAATAAAAAAAAAAAACTCTTCTGTTCAGCATAATGTGACTAAACTTTGCCATGTGGTGTAACATATGGTCTCCCTTTCAATGTACCACATGCTAACCATTCTTCTATTGCCCTGTCTGGCTCAAATTTAGCAACATCCAAGCCAGACAGGCTGATTAACGTAAAATCACTGACTGTAGTTCGATGAAAGTGATTGCACTGGTCGGTATTAATGCAACCAGACAAAGAAAAATTCCTGACAAGGAAAAATTCCTTACAAATTCTGCTGTGTGTATTGGTAGAACGAGCATGATCTGAACCAAGGCCAGAACATTTCGCACACGGTCTGAAGTCTTGGCAGAAAGCAGGGTCAGCCACATTCCTAAGAAGTCCCTCTTGTCAGAGGCTTTATTCCAGCTCAAGGAGTCTGTAACAAGCAGCTTCAGGTCTCACCACTCAGTTGCACAAAGTGATGGCTGGAATCCTTGTGACAGCAACACGTCTGCAAAATGTCTTGTCAGCAACCCAACTTCATCACCATAATCCACTAGTGACACATCATTGGGCCAACTGCTTGAGCAGAAGATAGTGAATGCTGCTATTGGATCAGAACCTTGGAAGGACCTGAATCGCAAGTTCAGATTCCAGAGCATGCTTTCCACCAAAGCCTGAAAGTTTGCTAACGCCAACTGCTTTAGATCTTCTGGATTTCTTGCAGGTTGTCTCAGTTTCTGGCCACAATGAGATGTCCTGCTGTTGCTGAATTGCTCTGAGTTGTCTGATTCACCATCACTTTCTGATAGTAAATCTGACTTGCTGTCACAACTGTCTGAATCACAACCACTTTCATCTGCAGTCAATTGCGAGCGTCTCATAGAGCTGCATGCTGACTTGTCTGGTCTGTTTCAGCTAGAACCGCATTGACATGTGCATGGATTTTTTCTTGCCGACTCATCTTCTCTAGCTCATTTCTGACACTGCGCAAACGTCGCGAAATTGTGTTAACAGTAGTGTCATTGCTCTGCAGAGCTCTACACATCGGCTCAAGACTGAGAGCAACTCGTACATCAGGTATATTGCCACCACATCAGGCAGCAGCAGTTCCTTGTGTTTTACTGCTCTTCCCCTCATGCTTGTTTCTAAGGCATACTTAGCCAGTGTGCTCAACAAATGCAGGCCAAATATCAATGATAGTGCCAAGTGCCCTCTCGCGATGAGCCACCCAGCATGTGCCTTCTAGTTTTGTGGACTTCTTTGCTGGCAAGCCCAGAGCTCTTCCAGTCTCTTGTAATTCGTGCCAACACAATAGTGACCAATGGTACATGTTATATATGCTCTCCAGGATGGCATTGATCTTGTGCTTCATGTTGCATCTCTTAGCGTCTTTAATGGCTAGCTCGAGTCTGTGTGCACAACTATGCACTGGTAGAACTTGTGGGCACATATCTTGAATTTTTGCGGCAGTGCTGTTGTTGCAGCCCAAATTTACTGGAGCTTCATCTGCCCCAAAGGCCATCAACTTCTCCTTCCAGTCAGGGCAATAGGCCTCCAGAGATGCAGCAACAGCATCGCAAATATTCTCAGAATCAGCATGTTCAAGTGGATGGAAGTCTAAATGCTGAAATCTTGACCTGTTGTCCACTAATGCTCTGACTTCAACAATTTCTTCTTTGATGGTGGGCTTGCCTGTACTCAAATCACACAGAACTGACAAGAATGGCGACTGGTTCAACCCTATGATTGGCACGCAAACATTCAGCTATTGCGTGAGTGAATGCATGTGCTGCCTTGTCATTTCTGTAGATGTCATTAAGTTCCATGCCATTAGCCAACCAGAGCTCAGGCAAAGCATTAAAGTCAGAAAATGGCTGCTCATTCACTGCCAAATAAAGCAAAGTTCTGAACTTCTTAAAGTTGCCACCTCTGATGCTCTCATGGCTGTTAAACCTTTCTCAATGGAGCCAGAGACGTTGGTAGCACTATTGGACTCTACTCTTTCTAGCTCTTTATGGTGGGCAAATTCAGCGTTCGAATGACTTTTTGACCAAACTTGCCACACTACATGCTCTTTCTTCATTGTGGTTGCTCCACACAAATGAAGTCTTGTTGGCATTGTTTTTCTTTCTAGGTCTTTATGGTGGGCAAATTCAGCGTTTGAATGACTTTTTGACCAAACATGCCACACTACATGTGTGGCTGACTCCAGCAGTCGAGCCACTAAAGGTCCGTCACTTCACGCGCATGTAGCCCACCCCCTCTTCCGCTCACTCTTACATCTACATCTTTGAGTTTTAATGAAATTGAAGTGCAGTGAACTGAAGTGCGGTGAAACACTGTGCTGGACTGAACAACTCTCCAGTGCAGGCACAATATAAAGGCAAAGCGAAATTGAATACTGTGTGAATGCGTACAGTTCAGTGTAGAGTGCATAATTAAAAATAGAAAAAGGTCATGAGCACGCATGTAGCGTGCACTCAACAGTATAAGTGATGCGTTGTCCACAACATGCTCTTTCTTCATTGTGGTTGTTCCACACAAATGAAGTCTTGTTGGCATTGTTTTTCTCATATTAGGTGCACCACAGGCAGTGGCAGTACATAACCTGACCATTTTTTTTTATTGCTAGCCACGGTTGGCTTGTTTTCCGTTTGTAAGTTGTGGCTACCACAGGACCCATGCCTCCAGAGGCAGTGAAGACAAAGGGTGTGAAAGAGCCATGCTCAGTTTTGCACACCTGCTGCTATTGTCGCTGTTTTCCTCTCTCTTGCTGCTGATACAAGGAGCAAATCTGTAGGATGTGGTGTGAAGAGGTGCTGGGTTAAACACCCATACATTCAAAACACCCTTTGTGTGCTGCATCCCCAGAACCTCATGCAGCTATGTCCAAGTATGCATTGTCCTCACAATTGCAGCATCAACCAGCTAAGTGTTCTAACTACTACAGTGTGACCATGGATTTACAGGCACTAGAACAAACTGATTACTTGAAATCTGCACAAACTTTAACAGTGGCAAAAATGACTATGTGACTTGACCATGTGTAAAAATAATAATGTGTACATTTGGATTGGTATGATAATAATATGCACAAATTTACAACAAAAGTTTCTGCAGTGAAATGTCTTTCCCTTTCCAAATCATTGTCTTCACATGACTCATCATGGCTTGGATACATCCCCAATCCATATCTCCCAAGCATTTCTTCACTCATTGCTTGAGTTGCTGTGCTGTTTTTGCTTCCCACCCATCCTGATAGACAAGGTCTTTCAAAGTTCCCTAAAACTTTTCAATGGACAAGAGTTGGGGCGTGTTTGGCAGAATGGCATCCCAGGGTACAAAAGTGATGTTGAGCTCTTCAAACAATGCCACTGTGGCACGTGCAAAGTGTGTAGATGCCAAGTCTGGCCAGAACAAAATCTCATCATCTGCATGAACTTCATTTATGAAGGGAAGCAGTTGGTCACGAATGCACTTGTCCCAGTACGTTTCACTGTTGACAGACAGACCTCCTTGCCTGAAGTAAGGCTGGGAATGGCCATCCTCACTCACAGCGACCCACACCAGAACTTTGGGTTCATACTTCTTTCTTTTTGAGAGAATTTCACTGCAGGAGGACTATTTTCCATAGCCTGGGTGAAGTACCCATCATTGCCAGGAAGTTGGTGATGCTGAAAAGTCTTCTGTTTACACAAAACTGATGTAGTGCAAAGGTAAAAAATGTTGCCCCTTTGTTGCATTCTACCTGTTCCTTCCAGAGCTTTATATGGTGTTTTGGTCCACTATAGGGACGTGGTCTTCTTTAGAGGCTGACATATCACAAGCTTTTTATACAAACTTGTAAAAACCTCTTAGACTAAAATGTAGACTCACTTAATACTTAACTTCGGGCAAAGAGCAATGGCGACTCAGAAGAAAAATCCTGAATTAAGGCAGACAAAGGATAAGAGTTGTTCCACAATTCCAAACCCACAAGCAGTGGATGACCAGCCATACTCCTAATGAACTACACAAGGGATGGCTTGTTAACAGGTGGTGATACATGCTTCTTAAGCTATTGCATGCACATCACTGTGCCGTCCTTTACTTGGTTACTTGTAAAACAGATGCGGTCTGCACAGTGATGGCAAAGATAAATGCTTGACTGAGTGAGAACTGCTGATTGACACATGTTACCATGATGTGACACAGGATGAATCAAAATACAAGCAATAGATAACATAGCACATTTTGATGGCACAATGATGAGTGATCCACACTGTAATAGCTATAGAAAGATTGATGTAAAGAGTTACTGAACAATCAAGGAGTATGGTTGTGTCAGTGTGACATATAATTTGAAACTACAAGCTGCTCTTACTGACTGCCAAGTCCACGCAAGTGGCAAGATTGAAGAATGAGACAGTCAGCAGCTATAGCTTCCCATCACTACTAACTTCCTGCCTCTTCCTCCCTCCATCTGACTCCATCAATTACAACCTCATCCTTGTAATTCTATTCAACTCTCCATTTCTGCAGTAACTTGATCTCTCCCTACTGCTGTGTTTTTTCCTTGAAGGGGACTGGAGAGGAAGATGAGTAAGTTCCCTTGGTGTGCTGACCAGAATGGTGAAGATCCACTGAGGAACTGTGCTAGCAATTTTAATCTATCAGCTGTGTTTCCCTGAGGGCAAACATGGACAAGCATAGCTGGTGTGTGCTTTGTATGGTAACACTTATTTGTGGTCGAAATCTTTAGGTATTCATGTAGCACACTGTAGACAACATACTGGATGCACCATAGTTTATGTGATGATATAATTGTTAGATGATGCCAATCAGTTACATTCGAACCTCTCTTATCCAGGTGCCTTGGGACCAGGCACTATCTGTAAGTCATGTCCATATCTCAGATCAGTACACACAAACACATTTGGTGTACAATTTTATTGAGAATAATTTTGAGAAAGGACTTGCTTTGCAGTTACATACTAAAAGAGGGCATCTTTGGAATGCTGCTGGGAAAACCATTCCAGCACGCTGTATCCACGAGATCAAACTGTGCATCACGAACATTGCAACACTTTTTTGCGAGCTTCACTGACTTGTTGGCAGGAACAAACTCTTCCATTTTCTTGCTATCTTTTACAATATCACTCATGGTTGATTTTGCGATGCTGAATTTTTCACTGACAGCTCTCTGTGACAGACCTTTGTCCAGCGCGCAAAGAATCTCCAGCTTTTCTCAAGTTGACGACAGACCACTTTCGCTTTTTAGGCTGCACAGTCTTGGAAGCAAATGTCAATATCATTGCTCAGATGGACAGTGCCAAATTAAATAAAAACCTGGAGGTGCACTCTATTGAACAGACTGCACAAAGTGCCAAGTGGAAGAAACGTTTCTGAAAAGACTGGTGCCTGGTGTGGTCACAAGTGCAACGCTATTGCCTTTGATTGTTGACAAGACTCATAAAGTTTGCCTTTAACTTTGTCAACCACATCCATGGTGCATACAGCGTGCCTACATCTCACTACATCAGGGTCTAAATGTACACTAGTAAGTCTGACACCATGCCGTGGCCAAGAGCGATGCACCGGGCATACTGCAGTGTACCGGTAGACTACCTGTGGCCATACAATCACATACCAGCAATGTTCATGACTGGCCGTAGCACATAGCCTGATAGCTGTACATATGTCATGAAAAAAACGCTGCAAAATTGCCCAGTAGAGGGAGGTGCCTGGGTAAGAGAGTTTCGAGTGTACGTAGTTTTCATTCTCTGTTTCTCCCTCTAGTCTGAGTACCTCTTGCTCACAGGGTTGGATGAGTGACAATTGATTTCCACTGCAAGCTCACTTGTGAGCTGAAAGAGAAAACAATCGCAGAAAGGATCAGCCATATTTAATACTGGCTGGAACAGGAATGATAATTAGGCAACGGGCAAGACAATGCTTCCTTGAAATTTCGTACACATACGACAATCACTGAATCTAAAATTAATACACTTTAGCTACTCTTAAGTCAGAACACAGCCTACACACTTTTTGTTGTGAGAGCTATATGAACACAGCTGAACTAGAAACAGCATTAGTTGAGCATGACTGAACTGATGGAGCTTCATGAAAAAGTTGTCTGGAAAATAACGGTCATCAACTCTTGTGGTCAGTGACAACTTGTTGACCGTGTCAGTCGGGGATAGAGGTTGGCAAGAATGTTCTGCATCTAGAACCCTGCAGTGTCATAGCAGACAGTAATCCAAGATGGGTTTGATATAATGCTTGTAGAAATTTAAAGAGAAACTAAGGAGATCACTCTCATCACGACACAAATCAGTGTGATTGATCAGACAATTCGATAATGAAAGTCTGAGCAAAGCCTTACACAGACATAATGTTGATGTGAATTTTTCCTGGCAGCCATTGAGGTGACCAGCCTGAACACCACCATATCCATGAACGTGGCAGGCAGATTCATGCACACCCAACTGTTTCAGAGTGCCACAAATTATGTTGTATAATTGGCTCCTGTCAAACATCTGCGTGCAACAAATTGAATCAGCTTCTCTCTATTTTTCTTAACATGTCGTAACGGCAAACTGAGTTGCTCCTGGCCACTGATGTTGATGACTTCATTGGGCCAGCGCAATTACATTTGCAAAAATTTTCCAACCTTATTTCTGTCAGCGCCAATCACTCTATCATAGTATAACATTACTAATCTTAGTATTAATGAAAGCCATTAGAATCTGCCAAATGGAGCCTTTGTTGAATGATATCCAGCTCCCAAAGCCACACCAGATGGTTTACGGATGTCAACAAGTTTGCTAGCATTTGTGTCTTTTTGGAGCTCTGGGTAATGGATTTGTTTTTGGCATTTCTGTTCTTTTTAGGCCTACTATCAACACTTATGCATGATACTGTACCAGTTCAAAGGTCTGCTGTTGTTTGTGCCTTTAATGAGGATCAATTGTGCTTCTATTGCAGTTTACAAAATTGCCGTTTTTTGGTATTTGGGCTGGCTGGGATGGCTATAGGGGTAACATAATTTTGCACTGTTGTAGAAATAATAGAAATTTTCTCATGGGGGCACACAGTAACCTTTGTAAACAGTGCCATAGCACACACATGATAACATGGAATTCATCTGTACAAACAATTTTCTAGACCAGTAGTAAGTATACATGTACAAATATACCTGAAAAAAATACATTACTAAGTGATATGAAAAAGAACAACAAAAAGTTTTAAAAAATCTAGAGAATAAACGCACAACCAGTAAAGGACATGTCAACCAGGAAGGTCCCAGCCAGTAATGTCTTCCACAAGCATCAACTGGGAGCCAAGAATCCAAGCATACAAATACTGTTGTTATGGTCACTCATTACATGACAAAATGAGACAGTGAACACAGTGTTGTGTAATGGTACTAAGCAGGAGGTTAAAATCTGGCCCATAGTTCTCAAGCAAAGCTTCATTAATCCTCCAATCTTTGGAGTCATAGGCGTCCATGTTGTACTGGTCCCGGTCAGGTGATAGGTTGTGGTTGGGATGTGTAGGCCATACCATCATCAAAATATACAATGTGCTGCACCACTAGTATTGGTGTATAATTATGACCAGTCTGAGAATGAATCATGCTGCCTTGTGGCGGCTCTTTGCACATCTTTCACTACACTGTGAAATTTTAAAAGGGTCAGGTACAGTGCGTGACATTTTCATGTATTTTTGAATAAAGATTGAATGCTCAGGCATTCGGCACAAATACTGATTGGCTGAACAGAAAATTCAAATTTTCATGGGCCATACTTCTGACCATGAGAACCATATGCATGAGACTGCTGCTCTGAAGGTTGATGGCCAAAGCTTGACAGTTATCCATTTCCCAAACCTGGTTGCGCAATTTTCGCAGAGTCTCGTCGTTTTATTAAAAAAAAATAAGCAGTGCTTTTTGCAGAAAAGCTGTCACTACACAGGAACAACAGTGGTGAGTGTAATGGAACCTTTTGGGGTTAGCAATGAATACGATGAGCACAGCACTTGCTCCTTTTGGCACCAGTAGCTTCTCATACCATGTGTTGGTTTCTTCACAGAAGTCAAGTGGAGATGGCTATGGTGGTGTCACAAAGTCGTGAAGGTTCTTTAATATAAATCTATGACGACTGAACAAAAAAGTGCTACCCTTCAAACACTGAGCCAACAAGAGATTGAACAGAATAAATTTTTGAATGATTCTTCGACACAGCAGCTATCCAACCCAACTTCGAGACAATCAACTTCTTTCTCTTATGCAACTCCTCAGCCCAACCTCGCAGTCACTCACAAGCCTCACATTGGTATCACGCCCTCAGAACAAAACAAAAATAACTAAACAAAATACCAAAAACCAAGTCTACAACTCCTTTAAAAAAGTTCAGGATTATAAGCACAAACACAAAAACCACATGGCTATTTATAGAAACCAAAATATGCAATGCACACAGGAATTCTTCGCAGGTGGTCTTAGCTTCATTATCTCCCATACAGCTGATGATCATCCATATGTATTTATCAACAAGCACGTTGCTTTTGCAAATCAAAGTGTTAAAGTTTGTTCAAATTAATGCGAATGGCAGATTCTTGCATTTTTAGCTGAAAATGACCATGATTTGATTATTTTGAGAGCTGTGTATAAAAGGATTGTCCAACAGAATATGGGAACTGGTTGAGAGACTCTCCTCTGAAATGGAGAGCTGCTACATGAATTCTACATACAACTAAAAATCAAGAAGAAAAGGACAAGGTAAAATAATAAATCAAAAAAGGAGGCCTTAAAAGAACAGCAAAATTTGATGATGTCACAGAGAAAGTTACTAGTTGACAGCTGCAGGTTTTTAGCAGTGCTGGGTCAGTTCCATCAGGTAACCATGGCAACCATAAGATTCAGTTCTTCAGTTCCAAAGTGTGTATATGAGTACCCAAGCAAAATACTCTTAATTTCTACAGTATTATTTAAATGGTGCTTGACAGTGTTGTTGGTGGGCAAAGTACATGCTTCATGGCCTACATACATGTATATGTACATGCATGTGCCTGCATACAGTGTTCTAGTGTGAATACATGACCACAAGAAGAGAATAGGCTTCCAGAGTGAACGTCATTGTGTTCCTTCACAATAATTCTAGTTGTCTGGATTCTTACACTTGCATGAAGACATGATAATTGTACATGGATCCTTTTTCACTGAAATCTGATTGTTAGCATTGGCATGTTCAGTATTCTAGTGTCTGCAAGTTTGACTATTCACCCAACAATGAAATTGTGTTTTGTCTTTGCTGTTGTGTCAGTTGAACAAAAGACTGAGAACTAAGAATCAATATTCGATCAAATCTGGAACTGAGCCAATGTGTTTTTAGTATGTCAGAGAATCCTCAAAACCCAAATACTGACCAATTAGCTCAGGAGGTTCCTCTGGAAGAGCAGTGTCACAATCAGAACAGATACTAGAGGATGAACTGTCGCTCCAGTGACACCTCCTCTCGACCCAGCAAGACATTGACTTACAATGTGGGGTCATGCCCAAGTATTGCAGACGCTGGCCAGGTTGGTACTGGAATACTGTACTGGCGGCACAGTAAAGTTAAGGTGTCCTTATGTCTGTGTCTCACCATGGGACAACCTTTTTGATGCCAAGGCTTTTTCTGTTTGTTTGATGAGACAAATTTGAACAGTTTTGATGGCAGATAGTGCAACAATGGATGCTTATGGTGGGTTTGTTTTCGCTGAGGTTCTTGTCAGCATGTAGTACAAGTTGGTGGAATGTGTTGACCTATTAATCTCCTTGATGAGATCACATTTCCAATTCCCCAAATCCACTAACAAATCCACAAATGAAATCCACCAAAAATGATGACGAAAAATTACATTTACACACTGTTCAGTAAGTTTATTTATAATCCATGCTGGCATTTCTTGATGTGTGCAAGTTGATGAAGACATTGGTGATTCAACTGTTCATAACTGATGAGAGTGAGGTCCAGCTGCTTCAGCGTCTTGTTTGCCTTTAACACATCAGCCAGTACAACACCATCACTGTCATGAAAAATGACAGCCAAGTCCAGTCAAAATACACATGCATTGTATTTTTGGTGTCGACGCACAGCTAACACGAAATGCCTGCGGGGAGATCCTTCATGAAATGCCTGTGGGGGATCCTTCACGAAATGCCTGTGGGGGATCCTTCACGAAATGCCTGTGGAGGGATCCTTCACGAAATGCCTGTGGGGGAATCCTTCACGAAATGCCTGTGTGGGATCCTTCATGAAATGCCTGTGGGAAGATTCTTCTTTTACTTTCAGTACTTTACAATTGTAAAAGTTTACATGCAAGTTGAATTTGTTTTGACAGAAAAGTAAACTTCTAAACAAGAACAATCACTAGAAAAAAATGTAAGGCTGATTCCTGTCACAACCATTAGGCAAAGAAACCTCATGAAAAGCAAGTTGTCAGAATACACGCTGCCTGCATTGGCACGCATACACTTCCTTTTTTGCCTAAACTGACTAGCAAAAGGGCACCATGTCTTGAAAACATTGACCAGAGCTTGATTATGTTCCGACAGAAAGGGAGGCTGGTCTTTACATCGAAGGAAAAAGCTCAGCCAAAAGCAAAGCAAGATCCCCAGGCAAACTGCTGACAAAAACCTAGAAACCTCTCATGCGCTCGCCAGCAAGCAAGAACCCATGCCATCACAAAAAAAGATCGTCCTTCTTTCCCCTTCATTTTTCATTTCTTGCACATCGCCAACTGCTTCCCCAAAGCATAGCTTTCGTACACAGTTTCTATGGATACAGAGCATGCTCTGCACACTTTAAAGATGGCAGTCAAAGCCATAAAAGACTGTTGTTCTAGTCTCCACGTGGTTCAGTTGATGTTTGAGATCAAATTGCAGTCCTTGTGTCTGATTGAGATGGACTAGATGGATATCAATGGGGAGGGGCCTGAACTGCTAGTGTTGCAGATTGACCAAGCAGACATACGTCTTGTTCCTCACGGCCTTTCTGTGACTCTAGGGTGGCCACACGTTCAGCAAATACTCTCCTAGCTTCATCTCTCAGCATTTTGTGCATCACGCATAAACATTTCTCCCAAAGTTGTTTCACATACTGAACCGGCTCTTCTTCCATTGCTTCATCCACCTCATGTTGACCAGCACCTTCCAGATGATAATGCTTTGCTCTGTTTTCCATCACCTCTAGTTTTCTTTTTGTTGTTTCCAGAGTTAAATTTACCTCATCGACACCAAAGCACTCTGCTGCTTTACGGTTTGATGTAATAGAAGCAAATTCCACCACATCTAGCTTTGTTTTTATGGTACAATGATGGAGCTTCTTGCCCTTGTGGGAATTCAGATTCCTGAACTCTTCTTCATCCATTGCTAGAAAATTAAAATGAATGCCCTTCAAGGCATAAAGACACCACAGAAGACTGCTGTACAGCGTGCTTTGACCTGCGCACTGGTATCTGTACACCTTCAGTGAGGTATGCAAGGGATACATTGATATGCCCTGCAGCGCTAAAAATAGTCATGCGCTTAATGCCTCTCCACAATGCTAAAGTGTAGTGGTTAATTTGGTTCAGTGCCAATTTTTGTTTGGCGCCAATTTGCAAAAATACAGTAGGTTAGTAGGGGCAAAGGTGTTGAAGATCAATGATGTTACATACCCCCAATCACGTTCTACTTGTCTGGGGATGTCAAATATAAGGAGTGTGTTTTAGGCTTGAAAGCTGCCACTGCCAAATTTGCCCATACTGTTTGGATAAGGCTGATCAATGCTATGACATGACAAAGCCAAATGATTTCTATGACATCACAAAGACAAATGATGTCTATGACATGACAAAGGCAAGTAATTTCTATAACACTGGAAGCATGCAGAGGAAGATGCATTATCTTCATTCTGGTTCCCTGCTGCCTGGAAAAAATACAGGCTATTACTTTACATCCCTATTGAGCAGATGGTCATTGATGAGTTGAACAGTGACTTGTGTTATGTGCTCCTTATGCAAGAACTCCTCGCAATTATAGGTACCATGAGCATGAACAAAGAGCCAATGACAGAGCAAATACTATGAATCTACCACAATCACTAACATATAACCCTTTCTTGCTTGTGCCAGCACCTGCCTACAAGCTGTTTTTTTAACAGAAAGAGATGATCTTCAGGTACTGGCTGAAAAGCAACCTGCCCAAGGTAATCAGGAGCAGTCAGGAAGCAAATGGACACCCATGGATAGTTGTGGTGAGGTAGAGTCATCAGCAGCTGTTAGCCAGCTCAGCAAAAAAGAGGTCTACGCACAGCTTCAATCCTGAGGTTTGGCAACACCCCAGCAACTGTGTCTCGGTGAACTTCATGACAGACTGATCAAAGCAAGACAATGCCAGCAGTACCATCAGGAATAGAACGTTCACACCATTGCCGCACAGGCTAGCTTTGCAGGAGTCCCTTCCATGTCATCTAACTTTACAAACCAGCTTTGATTTCGCAGCCTTTGCAAATATGAATTTTAACATTAAACTACCTACTTTAATAAACATTGTTCTAGGTAGTGGATTTCTTTTGCATGAAATATTTACAGTTGGTGAAATGCTTGACACACTCTGTGACTACCTACAGTTTATGGACTGCACAGACATGTTGTAATAACCTTCAGACTTCAGGTGCGAGTTAGTTGCTGCCTCTTTTTTTTGCACCACTTCAGACTGTAGCTCCTTGTGACATATGTGGGTGGCAGATATTTCTGTCAGTGGGTGGTATGCTCTGTTTTGGATGAAACAAGGAAGAAAGATGTTAAAGCATTTTTGCTGAGTCTTCCTGGACTTGATCTGAGTGGTGTATTCTTCTGTCCTAACATCCTTGGTGTTTTGCGTCAGACTGTTTGTGTGATGTCTGTCTGCCAGTGTAATTGCTTGTGCCTGTTTAACCATCTCAGCAAGCTGTTTCTTTTGATCTGGAAAAAGAATGGGATGGTGGGATACCACAGCAGACACATCAGTTCTCACAGTACGATTGTTGTGCGACATACATGTATATTATATATGGCATTTTTAAAATAAAATCTGAATACAGTAATTTCGGCAAGGTAATAAAAAGCAAAGAGACCAAAAAGTGGGCAGAGGGAGGGAGACTATCAACAAACAACTGGTAACAAACAAAAAAGACAGTAACTCTTTGTGAAAGGCTGAATGGGGTACAAGGGAGAGAGAAATATCAAAATGCAGAAGGGAAGAACGGACACACAGAGTCAGATGCTACACGATAAACAAACCAATCACCAGGGAAGAACTCTGAAGAGAAATCAGACAAGGAAAAAGAGAGGTTATGGCAACAGGCCTCTTGGTACCCCTTACCATGGAATAAAAACTTGAAGGTGTCTTGGCACTGTAGCCCGTCACATGATGGCTAAAGATGTGGGGTGGAGGAGATAATGGGCAGCAGACAAAAATGATTCAATATTACCACCAACAACAGCTGTGGAAACTTGCAGCAGGGGGGGGGGGGTGCGAAAGCACTATCAAAGACAAAAACCAACAACACCCATGCACTGTGCGTAAGTGTGTTGTTGATTGAAGTAGTCATGCCAGAGGCAACTTTGCACATCTTACTGTATAATTTTTTCCAGAACAACTGCAGGAAGCATCAAGTAATTGTTCTTCTAGTTTGTGAGTGAATACAACTGGACTTGTCTTCAGATTGCACCTTAACCCAATCAAAGGCTGGTGTCAACTCTAATGTCTTCCGTCTTTTCCGCTGCTTTGGTTAGCAAAGACACATCCACTGCTGTAGTGTGCTCCAACGCAACTGTCTTTGGCAGTTGCAAACTGTTCAGAAATTCATCTTCCTCATTACTGCATCCTTCTTTCACACACTCCAAACATGTCAAGAAATGCCTACAACTCTAACATTTTCATACAGCACTGTGCTCAGTGATCTCACCACAATATCTTTGACCTCTGTATTGTCTTGCTTTGTTAGAGGCACTTTCAAGAGTAATATGACAAAAAAGGGGTTTTGCATGACATTTAAATGTTTGATTTACTGATTTGAAGTCTGGAATTCCTTTCTATGATTTGGCACTGTTTAGACTAGTTCAAGGGTGAATGCTCATAGAAAAACAAACTTCTGAAAACCAAGAAGGATGCAAGCGATCCAAGATGTCACAACTTGAACACATCCAGCTGATGATGTTAGTGTGGCCGCTGCAGCTTCGTCTTCCAGTCATATGCATTCAATTGTGAGGCTTGTAAGGCTCTGCCTGTCTGCAGAGGTACCTTCTCAGGCTCTGTATGTATTCATGTGGCATATTTAGTATTTTTCAGCCTGCTCTGTGGTGGCTCACTTGGCCATGCACACCACTCAGATGCTGTCAAAGAAAAACAGGAATGTACACAAAGGCTCAATGGAGGCTCCAGTTCTGCAACCTAAGTCTTCATATACTGCAGCTGTAGAAGTTTAGTGCCAAGTTACACAAACTGTTTCACATATGTGTACGAGCTCATGAAGGAAATATAAATCACCTTTCCAGTGGCACCTAGAGAGGTCAGCTGGGGAGTGGTCAACCTCAGATGGAGGTTTAAATCTTGATAGGTCAAGAGAAATGGCTGCAGATTCCCTGCAATGCCACCCCTCATGGATGTGCTCATGGCCAAACCACAAATCCGCTAGCATCTTTGTGGTCCCGAGGAGCACACAATGCATGTAATCATTTCCAACACCTTGACAGTCAAAGTGTGGAATGTGTGCAAAAACAGGTGTTCCTTTTGCACCATGTACCCTGCAGAAGCAAAAATATGAAGAGCAGTGTATTGTAGATCAGGTCCTCTGTAGACAAATGAGTATCTATACATCGACTAACCCTGAGGTATACTAGACCAAACATATCAAGTGAAACTGAAGTAGGATATCTATATTTAGGCAATCTACTGAATAAGAGTGATATCATGCCTGTAATCCCATAAAATTATTAAGTTTGGGATCAGAGGAGTGAGGAAGGGTTCTGGTTCGCTCAGCTGTCCTTTACATTAAATTTTGGTTGTGGTTCACACATCAGTACTGTATACCGCCTTGCATTGGCTCCACAACTGCATGTTTGGCGTTTTCAAGTTTGCTCTTTGCGTGTGACGTACAAGCTGCTGTTGAAGCAATTTCTTTTGATTTGACACGCACAGACGCCCAATTGCAATAATCTCTGTGGGAACCCCTCTCCAGTCACTACCGGGCTAATTACTGACAGTTCCTAAATTGGTGGTTTAGCCTTTCATGACTACTCCAGAAGCAAGTCGCCAGCCCTGAGTAGCGTTTCTGGGTACCGCTATTGCGGCTTACAAGGAGACTATTTGTTTTGTCAGAAATTTGAGTTTTTTCTTAATTTCGTAACCATACATGGTTAAACCATACTATACATGACTTACTTCGCTAGAATGTTGACCAGACACAAAAATTGGTAAAACAATTGAACATCAGCCAGAGAAAAAATGGTGACTGACTAAACGCAAAGCTGGTAAAACTTGGGGGAAATGAATCAACAGCAATTATTTGAGGAAGCTGTGGTGAGATATAAATTAATTAGAAACACAACTGTGGGCAAGAAAGTTACAGAGGAAGTGCTACGGACTGTCGTTGCCGTCTTTCAAGCTTCTCTGCTCTCCCTCAGCATAGCCATTAAATTAGTCCCGATCCCGAAACGCATCAAGTTGGTGTATTCTCTAGTACAGGCAGCAGGCCTTGTCATAAATGGTTCTTGGCAATTCTTGCATGCATGGCCCCTACATACTGTCACAGAGCCAGTTATTCACCGAAATTGCATACAGCTCTCACAAAGAGGAAGGGGCTGAAAGCGACAGGCCAGAAGCACGCCATTCTCAATCTGCAAATTTCAAGAAAAGATAACGAATTGCTCATGTACCTGGCATGCATGGTCAAATAGGGAAACTGATTGGCAAGTTAGTGGGAGAGTGTGTGAGAGAGAGAGAGACAGAGAGTTAAGCGGATCAATGAATGCATGAAGCTGGTGGGAATGAGAGAGAACTGTTGCAGGCAATCACAAGACAAG
>JAOWAW010180509.1:2458-19309 GCA_028565695.1 Nicola tetela
TGTGTAACATGTGGCAATACGTACACACACACACACACACACACACACACACACACACACACACACACACACACACAGAGTCACACACACGTGACATACTACTCATGATTCTGGATTAATGTTAGTAGAGCTCACTCTCTTGTAGCTAACTCCGTGACGTGAGGCTACGGCAAGGCCAGCCTACAGCCATGACACAAAAAAGTATTCCTCTTCAGCTACGTCTCCACTTCCATCTTTGTTATTGAGATGGGATGTAAAGCGGGCGTTGGTGAGTGTGTTCGACGCATGCACAAACATTGCCAAATAGGCGAATGAGTGTCTAGTACAAGGAAGGTATAGACCACTTCGCATAGGCTACTGAAGGCGTTGAGCACGTTGGAGGTCCCTCCGACACGGCCTGTGCCCCCAACGCCATGTCCGCATACCCTAAAATGAGGGAGTATAACACTGGTAGCACAGAATCATTCGATCATGGCAACAGTATACAGACAGAGTGCGCTCATGATGCTTGCGCATGCCAGAGAATGACTGAGAAATGTAACAAAGGGTGACAGATTGAGTTCTCCATCAAGGCTCTACTGCAAGATAACTCTGCAAGATAGAAGTTCGCTGTTCAATGGCGCAGCTTGAATAGAACGGCAATGTGGCCAAACACAATCAGACTCGCAGCTTGTACAATAAGGAGTACCAAGACCGGGCCAGAGTGGGCCTAAATACGCGTATATATACGTGTAAGCAAGAGAGTGTATCCCCGTAGTTGATGACACGCGCGGCGGGAAATATCAAGTCACTTGAGAAACAGATGGGTTGAAGATCTACTCTTCACGACATCAACTTGGGCCGAATTCGAAGGCGCTATACTCTACGCTTTGTAGCGCCTGCCGCGCGCCCGGGACAAAGCCAAAGGCTCCACAGTACGCGGTAGTCATAGCTGGCCGGTGTACCTAGCGGAGGGAGGGAACAATGGTAGCTTCGAGAGCTCTACGCATGGTACACAGTAAACAATTTGGTGGCCGTGGGTAATCTTGCGTCAACCCGCTACTCACGTGCACCTTTTCACCCTGTTCGCATACTTGTTTATACAGGCTTGTCGAGTCCCGATGTGGCCCGCAGCCTGCACGCATGTCGTTTTATACATGCACATGTTTGTTTCTTAGTATAAGATTGTACGCCCCACAAATCCACATAACTTTGTATGCCAGTTTGTTTTACCACGATCTAGACGCACCTAAGATGAGTGGCTGGGGCAACTCAGTAATAAAATAGAAAGGAGTATTTCACACAACTTGAAGTGTTGCACAATTTATGTACACGTATGCCCTTTCTACCAGGCCGGCCACTGGCGGCCAGGGAGTTGCACACTCCCGTTTGATTAAGTCTCTTGCTTACCAACTGTAACGCCTCTTTACCATTCCAAACCTATCACGTTAGGCTCAGAGATCTGCTCCTCGGGTTCGCTTTCCTTTCCCGCACGAACTTCGCTAACCTTACGTCCCACCTAAATCTACAACCTGTCCCAAACGTCTGCGCACAGACGTATCCCGAATCGCGACACTCCGCTCTGTTACAATCTTCTCCTCCCGCTCTGGGCCCTTCTAAGGCCCGCTATTAAGGCTTCGCCTTTTTCTTTTCATCCATGCAGTAGGCCCTCTCCAGTCTGCCTGCCTGGAGGCATGGCTCTCTACATGTACACCTATCTACCTGTTATTATGTCTTCTCAACATCACGTGACATGCGAGAAAGACGTACAGACCAGAGTTCTCCAGCGACGGCATTACGCACGTACACAATAGTATTGTTGGCACGCCAGGCAACATAATCTAATAATGAGCAATGCCAGCTGCTGAGCCAAGCAGGTCTACCTACCTACTCACACCGGACATAACGTCAACGAGCATGAGATCACTGCTGATCAGCACAAGCTCTTGAAGGCCACAAAACAGGCGCATGAAGCTGCTTCTATTTACTCCGTCAACGAGTGTTCTTCTGACTTGCCAGGGACTCGTCTGCTGGCACAGCAGACGACGATAACCCGAAAAGCAATCCGGGCCTGATCATCTGTTGTCGACTCTCTACACTATGCGCACACGAAGCCGGTAGACAACAGAATCTGTGATCATGGTGATGGCGATTCTTATTCTGGGTTGGAAAGCTTGCTGCGCAATGCGGATTCTGTTCCCTACCTGCTTT
Source organism: Nicola tetela (assembly GCA_028565695.1). Classification (NCBI taxonomy): domain Eukaryota; kingdom Metazoa; phylum Porifera; class Calcarea; order Clathrinida; family Clathrinidae; genus Nicola; species Nicola tetela. The sequence goes on from JAOWAW010180509.1 coordinate 4,649, forward strand.
CCCACAAGTGGTTAATCCGAGTTTGTATCGCCGCCTTCAAGCTACTAAGCCATGTCTACCACAATGTCGCGCTACTGAGTAACTCATGCACCTTTTACCCGGGCCATTGAACTCTTCGTCCGGGAAGATCATTATTTAAGTTAAACTCTCTTGTTAACGGGCAATTGAAACATTAAGGTATGACGTTTCGGGCACAACTGTGGTCCCCGTCATCAGGTGACACGTACAGCTAGGCACAAGGAAACACAGAAATACATAGAAATGCACATAGGCCCGGAAAACACTTGTGGGCTATATCCAAGGCCAAACTTTTACTAGTTGACATGGACATTGAACAGAAGAACAACACTACATCAAACTCTGCCAAATATCACTCGGATTCGCCATCCTGCATCCTTGTTCATTAATTACGGTCTTTTCATGTTCGTTGAGCCTTGGATTTAGCCCAACAAGTGCTTTCCTATGTGCGTTCCCATGTATTTCTGCGTTTCTTTGTGCCTGGCTGTCCATGTCACCTGATGATGGCCAGGGTACCACAGTTGTGCCGAAACGTCGTGTGTCAATGTTTCAATTGTCTGTTAGAAGAGAGTTTAATAAATCATGCACATTTAGCTTTAGTTTCTGAGTAATACTGAGCATTGCTCCGAGCCACCTTTGGGTGCTACCTCTATCAGTTATTTTAGGCTATTTTACCTTTAGAGTGCTTGTGTTGGCTGCTTCTCGAATGGTACAACCATGAAACCATGAACAAAGCAGTGATGGTCCTTTTTGAGCAAAATACTTTTTGTAGCTCCCAGTTTGGAGATGTTGCCACTGTGCTGACTGGTGGCAGTGATGGGATCAGTCATCATCGAGAGCATCTATCCGTCCATGGTTCTTACGACAACCAAGGCAATAGTTGTGACCATGAAGGATGTTCCCACAGTACATTTACCTATCTTCCTGCAGAAAATGTGCTGAGAGTATTTCCAGCCAGTCAGGCAAGCAAATCCAGGGTGGATGGATTGCAGGGTTCTCAGGATTCTGCAACCTCAGCTGGTGATAGGGAGAATTTTCCTGCAGCAGAGCAAACCAACAGCCTACATGTCTTTGAAGTTTGAAGCGCTTCCTTGGCGAAGCCCTGAACTTGCGAATTGACTCAACTGCAGAATTTCATCCTCTCATGCTGAGGCAAGAGCAGCCCAGCAACGAATTTGTGCACAAACTGCGGAATGCTCTCAACACCACCAATCTGCCTGATCTGAGACAAGGCCGGGATGAACAGCTTGCTCTTTTTGAAGAGTCAATTTATTTCCAGCTTCCGCTAGGAGAACACCTTTCAGAGCAGTAGCCTAAGTTGCAAATTGCCTTTCTCCAATTTGGTCAGGTGTGGATTGTTAAGCACTTGTACCACTAGTAGGGACCTCCACTGGGCCAACGTCGTCCTGGCTATGAGGCATGAGATTTGGCGAAATGTTGGAAAACCCTTGCGACCATCAACCACCAAGCGGCACGGGTTGTACAGCAAGCCCAAACTCGTACATGCTTCAATGGCAGTTGCTTCCTCCGTGGTCTTTCAAGGCCTGACCATAAAATAGCAGAATGCCAGATCCCTTCTTTGATTGAAGACCTGCTTAAATCTTCAAGCAAGGAAGCAAGGGCTGTTCTGCCCAGGCGTGGAGCAGTCCATGAGAAAGCAGCCAGCCAGAAAACAAAGGGGAGCGAGCTCATCCTGGTACCAGTTGGGTGTTTTCAACATAACTAGGGCAGCAGGTGTTTGTCTATACAAATTTATGGGAACTGGTGTCTCAAAACGGCCTACAGTAGTAGATACTGGGATACTGGGGCATATCGTCACTGCTACGGAAATTGTGGTAGACTAACTGCTTGTAGATCTACAAGTACTCATGGTCAACCGCATGTTTATGTTCACGGTCCTATGGGAATACTTGTTGTGTAGAGTGTACAGAAAAGCATGCACTTGCTTGCTTTGCACCAGCATGCATGTGCAGTAGTGGTACTCATGCACATACTACTAGTAACCACTAGTAGAATCTTCAAAAAATTTGAAACTTTGTTAATGGTTTTTAAATTAATGCTTAAAACTTTTCATTCATTTGTTACCTTATTGCAGTAACAAATGTTCATACAGTAGACAATGAGAGTGCAATCATAAATGCGGATAGTGTAATGTAATCCACCATAAACATTGATGAAACCACCAGTGTCTTGGTCAAAGCCAGCATGGACTCCCTCCCCCTGTCATTACAATAATTTTCCACTCAGAGATATTGTCCTGTTTCACTGCTTTCTGTTCTTACATAAATTTTTTGTATGCAGAGTTTGAGACGTTCAGTGGTAAAGCAGACAATGGAGAACTGCTAAGTTTTCATGCAATAAGACACACATACGCTACACATACACATACATGCAAACACAGATTATACTAAAATGCTTAAAACCGTGTATGAACACTATTCGCTAGCTTTATTGGAGTCTTGCGGCTTCATCACATCGGGCAATTCCGGAGGAACAGAGTAGTCAGTGATTTCCAGCTTCTCAAACTCATCACCCTCTGCAAAACTGAAATAGAGAATACCAGTTAAATCAGTTAGAGGACATTTTTTTTAAATTTTTGTTGCTCTTCGTTCATCATGACTGGACTTGAACCTGCAGCACCAAATCGCCTAGCAAACAAGAGTCACTTTTCTTATCCACTGAGCCATAACATCATCCTCAAAAAAGGATGAGTTCTGATGTAGCTTGAAGGGCAGACTATCTCGTCTACATGAAAGTCCTATTTCAGATGGCCATTGAGAGATATTCACCATTGAGTTAGAACTCAGAAAAAGGCCTTTCCTGCAAATAGGTATGACAACCTTTGAAAAAAAAATTACAAAATAATGTTACTAACTGGGAAACCTGGACAGTAGGACAACAGTACAGCAACTGCATATGCCAAATGCAACTCAGTACCATGCCAATTAAGCACAAATAGAGAAACTCTTTCCTCCAGCAGTATTGTGCTTAATTCAAGAAACACAAATGAAAAAAACCCCTGCACACCAGTGCAACAGCAAGCGTCAGAACTACATCTCATCACTTGCTCTTAGTAATAATGAAAACATTTCATCTATAAGCGCAAGAAATGCCCGACAGATAAATAGCAGAAACCCCACCAAAACAAAATGTAAACATCAGACTTCCCAAAGCCTAAACAACTGAAGCACCAACATGCCATCTGCTCAACCGTGGTATTTTGCAATTCCATGAGATTACTTCAAGTAGTCTTTTTCAGTACGCACCATTCTTCTAAAATCTATCCTCAGCAATACTCTTGGTGCAAGAAAGGCCATTCGCAGGTCCACAGATATATATCATAAGCCCACAGAAGTTACTCAGTGATGTCATCAAAATAAAAGAAATATTTATACATTGCAATGACCCAATCAGCACAGTTTGCAGGCAACAATGTCCTGAATAGGCCACCATTGCAGTAATTGAGACACACAGAGAGGTTAGAGACGGATGAACGGACACCTGGTGCGCCCTACTGGTCCAGGAAACGCAGATAGGGTATGAACAAGTACATGTACACAACTCTCATTAGAGACTGGAATAAGTCCACACTCACTGATGTAAGCATGTACACACGCAATAATCAATGCAGGAATCCATTAGACAAAAGGTAATTGTTTCACTTCACACTATTGTAAAACAGGTTATTTTTTGCAAGATAAATGTTTGGCCATTTCTGGAATAAACCATAGTGGGGACCAATTTTCAGTGAGCAACTGTTCCCACAAAAGTCAATTAGCTGCAAAGGGAATTTCATCCTCATAAGATCCCTAATTCACAAAAGAAAATTTACCATAAACTTCTTCAGTGCTAAAATCAATAAAATTTACTATAAACTTCTCCAGTGCTAAAATTGATAAAATTTACCATAAACTTCTCCAGTGCTAAAATCAATAAAATTTAGCAAAAACGTTTCCAGTGCTAAAATCGATAAAATTTACCATAAACTTCTCCAGTGCTAAAATCGATAAATTTTATCAAAAACGTTTCCAGTGCTAAAATCGATAAAATTTACCATAAACTTCTCCAGTGCTAAAATCAATAAAATTTACCATAAACTTCTCCAGTGCTAAAATTGATAAAATTTGTTCTCTGCTAACAGAACCGAATCTACAGTACATTTCAGGATTGAAATTATCAAATGCATGTTCTGTTGCAGTCACACTTTATCTTATCACCATTTGTTAGCACTGCACATTGTTCTATATTGTTGGAAATTGGCTCACACTCACACACATCATCACCAGAACAGCAAACTCCACAACTTATCACCATGTGCTTCACCTTCACACACCTTAGTAAGCTTATGTCAATGTATAAAAATATACAAGTACATTTAGAGATCGTTCAACCAAAGAAACTTGTATCACCATTTACTCGTCACAACTACAAGCTAACCATTACCAAAACAAACCAATCAACAAATTGATCATAGCCACCTCTTTCTTCAACAGGAGATATTGCCCAGCTGTTTCACACCCTGAGATTTACGATCTATCCCTTAGGACTGGGACACTTCCATTGTGCACAATAACACAGCATATACTTGAAAGAAAACCAATATTCATCATGGTTCTTGAAATCAGCGAAAAATAATGTCCATACAGTCCTGAGCATTTGTGTTTGATAAATCATAATTAAAGCCTAGCACACAAAATCTGCTCACTGCATTTAGACCACAGTCCAGCTGGTGCATCAGCTCTTACCTCTTTCTTCTGCTTCTTGGTCCAACGGAGCAAGGATCATTCCATTGTCATCAGTCAGAACCCATAGCAATCTAAATTGACCAGACGATAAAGTTGAGTCCATGTCTTGCCTTGTGTACATGGTGCCACAGCTACAGGCCCGCACACGCATGCACGCACACATACACAATCACATATGTCTATTTTGTCTTTCAGTATTACGTCTCATTTAACAGGCAAGGCAAGCATGAGCACACAATTTTGATACACAGAGACAAAAATGATCAGATAAAAACAGAAAGTGACTGAGAAAGAGAGAGGAAGAGTGGGTGATAAGAAAAAAAACATCTTGTGTCATCACTGTCTTATGCTCACAAAAAAAGACAAGGCTCAGTATCTTGTGCTCATATTGACAGAATCCCCCTTCACACACACACACACACACACACACACACACACACACACACACACACACACACACACACACACACACACACACAAGTAAACAACATTAGTTCAGAAAAGTAGCCTACTCATTGAACATAAATTTATTTGCCAAAACTCCTTTTACAGAGTACTTACTTGCAACCACAGTTACCAGGTACCTCCTTACCTTCGTGGTAAAGCATCTTTGGACCAACTTTCTACAAACAGACACGAAAGAGAAGACGCCAAAACATATCACTGTGATTCCCTTACCTAACCACAGCGTCTGCTATACGGCCCTTCTTGTACAAGGATCCTCCCCTACCCTTTTTCACTGAGTCTTGAAAACACTGATGCTGCATGGAAATCCTACATCTATTCTCTTCCAAAAAGCCTAATGTCCTTCGCAAATCTGTACACTACCCCGCTTGTACATGATCTCAAACAAGCTTCCTACCACCCCAAGCTTGTAACACTAGAAATCATTCACGTGGTTTTGTCTCCTGCTCAAATTTTGATAACTTATCCTCTATCACCCCACCCAAATCTCAGAGTCTATTTGCCGCAAAAGTCTCCGCACCGACCTCTCCCAATTTGCAACCTTCTGTTCCAACACAATCTTTTCCTCCCACTCTGAGCCCACTACTTGGACAACACCAGTGCCACTCCTAACTTCCCACTCTACTTCATCCTATTTATTTTTGTTTGTGACAAGCCCCGCTAGGGCAGGCATAGTTTTTCTTTCTTTTCCTGCGCTCAGTAGGCGGTCTCCCTCTCTTTACACTTATGTCTTCTCTCCCCTTTATACTATCTCGTAATACAGACTTGTTGACTTGCGGAGTGAATGGTCTGTAAATGCTTGTACGTAGTATTTATTTTACTGTGCGCTGCACATCCCCGCATAACCTTGTACAGTACTTGAGTAGATCAACAAATTTTAGGAACTGGTTAAAAATCTCTGCTTTTTCCATTTCAGAACCAATAAATTTTCGGCTGAAATGGGCGCCAGCGTGTCTTGATACCCACGATTAATTTTCGGAAATACTGGTATGTCACTGTTGTTGACTCCGACATCGCTGCTGGCGTGCACGTAGAGTCTACTCCTTATGGGCCGACAGGTGTGAGCGGTTTGTGTATGCGTAGAAACTGCAAGTCACTGCTAACCACAGTAGCGACTGCAGCCTTCTGGACAATCATACACTGTATAGCAGAGAGTTGCACAGCAGAGCTACTAGTAGTTTGATGTTTGGGTGCAATACAGTACAGCATCTCAGTGTGACTTACAAAAATTAATCGCTGTTGAAGACAATGGGCGACAAAAATTGTCAGACTCTGAGACATTTAACTTCAGAAATTTTGCCTCTCTCCGAAATTTCCGAAAATTGGATGCTTCTGAAAAATTGTTGACCTACGGTATTTCTACTTTGCTCTTCCGCTCTCTTAGACATTGTACTTATTTATTTATTATTTTATTTTGGAGTGTTGTCACTTCAGTCACCGTTCAGGTGTGTCACAAAGATTGTGTTGCGTAGTGTTAAACACCTGAGAGTGAATTGTGTTGTACAGGTGAGATAGTATTTAGTTGTGTTGTACGAATTTGTTCATTCTCGAAGTAGAGTCCCAAACTACTACCGGCAGTCACCAAGTCAGGTCTGGTGTGAACATAAGTTTGGGGACATTACTTATATTTGGCGACGAGGAGAACCAAAATGGAAAAATATGCGCAGCTTGAGCCTTTTTGACCCGTGGGAAGATGACTGGGAAGCGTATGCTGAACGTCTTGAGTAAGCTTTTGTCGTCAACGACATAAAAGACACGGAAACGGACGCACGGAGAGCAACGCTGCTGACAGTATGTGGGAGAAAAACTTATCAACTGCTAAAAACGCTATGTGCACCACAGAAATCGGCAGAGAAGACGTTCGATGAGTTATGCAAGGTGCTTCAAGAATATTGCTGCCCGAAGCCTTTGGAGGTAATCAGGAGCGGTTCAGGTTTCATAGCCACATGTGTCGAGAGAACAAGTCGGTGACAGACTACATAGCGGCTCTGAGGCAACTTGCAACTCACTGCCATTTTGGGGGTGAGTTAAAGAATAATATTCGGGGTCATTTGGTGTGGGGTATAGGTAATGCTGCGGGGCAAGGGAAAATGTTAACGACGGAGAAGCTGACCCTTGAAAAAGCAGTCAGTATTGCGAAGGGAGAAGAGGCCACTATGCGACACGTACAACAAGTATGAGAAGCGACAGGAGTGGCAACTGGGAAGCAGAGCAAACAATAGACATTCAACTGTGCAGTGTACTGGGACGTTGCCTCTTTTATGGAGCAGGAACAGTTACTTTATCATGTGAAGACAGAGAAGCAGATGGGAAATAACAAGGAAAATGGTGTTTCAGATGTGGTTTGGCACAGCATCTGGCAAGCAACTGTTCTTTTAAAAATGCTAAGTGCCATAACTGTGCAAAGCACGGGCACTTCACCTGTGTTTGTCTCACGGCTCTTTAAGCCAAGAGGAGGGACATCTAGACAGCAGAGAAGCTTAAGTTCGAAGGAAAGAGTAAGCAAGATAGAGACAACTGAGGAACTACAATTGTGCAACAGTGTTGCAAGATGTTCAGACTGTGGAAGAGGAGCAATGGGAGGTACACAACTGTGTTAAAAGAGGCGAGCGAGCTAAAGCTATTAAAGTGCATGCGCAGGTAAATGGTCGACCAATTAGCCTGGAGCTAGACATGGGTCAGCAGTGACATTGATGGCCAAAGAAACCTTCAAAAAGTTGTGGCCAATGGATCATGGGGTTAGACCGCAGTTGCAGGAATGTGCCATGAGATTGCGCAGTTACACAGGCAATAAGATCAGAGTGAAGGGAGAAGTTGTCGTAGATGTGCAAGTAGAGGAAGAGACTGAACTGAGAGGCAGTCATCTTCTACCAATGTTGATTGTGGAAGGTGATAGACAGACCCTTTTGGGGTGTGACTGGTTAGAGAGGATTTGGCTGAATTGGACCAAGTTGTTCCAAGAGCATGATTTCAGGCCGAGCAGGAGGAACTCATCGATGGTAGGAAGTATTAAGGACCATGGAGACAAGCTTGAAGAAGTTCTTTCAAAACACGTTGGGAGGTTTGAAAGTGGACTGGGGAAGTACAAAGGCCCAGAGGTGGATTTCCCAATCCCTGAGGCAACTAAACTGAAATTTCCAGCTGCAAGACCAGTGCCATTTGCTTGATGTAAGGAAGTTGAAAAGGAATTTGAAGGATTAAAGCAGGAAGATATCATTGAGGAAGTCAGAACTTCAGAGTGGGCTTCACCAGTTGTTACTGTGGAAGAAGAAGATGGATTGTTGTGGCTGTGTGGAGATTTTAAATCCACTGTCAATCCAGTATGTGCGGATGTACTGTATCCACTGCCAAGGACCGATGAAGTGCTTGTGCAGTTTTCAGGTTGCAAGAGATTTTCAAAGATAGATCTAACGCAGGCTTACTTGCAATTACCTCTCAGTATGCAAGCCTGAAAGTACACAACCATTAACACCCATCAAGGATTGTTCAGATTTAAGTGGATGCTGTTTGGGATCAAATGTGCTACATCCGTTTTCCAGAAGGAGATTGAAACCCATTGCCAGGTATTGGGGGCAATCATACATTGGGATTATGGCTGCGGCCGATCTCAGCGCTTGTGTGTGGAAGGGTCGCAGCGTCTCACCACCAAAGGTTAAATCGAACCTTCTTCCCACCTGACAAACTTTGCATTGATGTCAATACACTTTACTCACTGAACATCAAGAATTGAAAAAAGTTTGGAGCCTCTCCACTCAGGAATTCACTAGTTATGAGCCTTTCTTGTTGCGTGCCTGGCTACCATACTGTACATACCAAACTCCTTGCATAACTCATGTGCGAGTGATTTCTGGCAGCCAGCAGCTCTGTTTTGGATTACATAAAGCAGTTTGCATCATTCTATTCCGAAAGCATCATTGACACCCTGACACCTTGCAAGATTTGACTCAAAAATATTTCATAGAACACTAGTTATTGCCAATCAAATTTTGCAAACAAACAAAGAAGAGAAAAGGCCGCAACTCTTTTTCTTCATTGGCAGAAGAGCTGTCAGGCGGGAAGAAGACCTTGCAAGTGATCATGCATCTGTACATGTACACATCCCTGTCGTCCTACCAGCCTTTGGTGCTTGGATTTAAGGAAGCTGGCTTTAGATGCAGCAAATCAGCCTGCAAAGTTACCTGCTCCAACATACTGCCTGACATGCTCCAGAGTCTAGTCCAGAGTCAATCCACATACCATGGCCTATTGCAGCCAGCATGCATGCAATAGCACAGCATGCAGTATGCAGGTGAATGAGCGCAGCTGCATGTGATCACATGTGTGGTGCATATCAACATAATGTGCAGGGAGCCTGCCACTGCAATACGCATGCGCAGAAAAATGACGCTGCCACTATGTACATTCCTGGTAATGCATTTCGAAGGGCATACCCCATGTAGTGGTGAGGGTTGATGACATACTGTTCTCTGGTGAGGATGATGACAGTCCACTTGAGGAATCTTGGAGAGGTATTGAGGTGCTTGGAGAATGCAGCTTTGAGGGCAAAGAAGTCAAAATGCTGATTATTCCAATCAGAAGTTGTGTACATGGGTTATTTGTTAATGAGGACGGACATCATCTAACAGAAGAGAAAATGGCTGCCATATGAAATACACCCAGACCTGCAACCCAGGCAGAACTGAGGAGTTATATGGGAATGATTAACTATTATCAACAGTTTTTCCCCAGGATGTCCACGGTATTGGAACCATTGCACGCACTCCTGAGAAAGGATACCCGGCGGATTTGGATGGAGTGCCAGGAACAAGCATTTCAGGAATCAAAGAGGGTCATGTGTTCAGCTGATGTATTGGTACATTATGATGAGCGTGCAAAACATGTCATAGCATGTGATGCATCACCTTATGCAGTTGGGGCAGTGTTGCTCCAAGCTGAATCCAACGGACGAGAACGACTAGTGGCATATGCATCAAGAACGTTAGGCAGAGCTGAGCGCAATTATGCTCAGTTTGAGAGAGAAGCTCTTGCAGTGATAGTTGGAATTTGATGATTTCACAAGTATGTATATTGTTTGAGGTTTTTGATCACAACAGACCACAAACCATTAGCAGTAGGGGTATTTGGAGAAGGCAAGCCAGTGCCTCTAATGGCTTCAAGTCAAACGATCAGATGGTCAACCATACTTCAAGGGTATGACTATCGGTTACAGTACAGACCAGGTTCCATCAATCATTGTGCAGATGCTCTTAGTCATCTACCTTGTGAAGAAGCATCCGAAGACCCTCCGGTGCCCTGTGAGACAGTACATCTGATGCAGGCCTTAGACTGCAGTCCGGTAGGGGCTACAGAGATAGCAAGACTCACAGAAAGGGATCCAGAACTAGCGGTGGTAAAACAGTACTTGCTGAGTGGCTGGCCAAATGGACAGGATTCCTGGTGTGGTAGTCAAATTTTCTTCAAGATACGAGAAGAACTATCAGTGCAGAGTGGTGTTATTATGCATGGTTTTAGGGTGGTCATACCATCCGCTGCAAGAGATCAGTTACTCAAAGCTCTGCACTGTGGTCATCCAGGAATGACAAGGATGAAGATGTTAGCAAGGCAGCATATGTGGTGGCAAGGCATGGATAAGGACATCAAGAGAATAGTTTGAGCTTGCAGACCTTGCCAAGAAACCAGGCCAATACCCCCGCATGTGACATTGTATCAGTGGGAATGGCCTAGGGAGCCGTGGAAGAGAATTCATGTTGATCACGCAGGACCAGTGGAGTCGAAGATGCTACTGGTAGCTGTGGATGTGTTCACCAAATGGGTTGAAGTGGAAGTTACATCATCCAGAGCAAGGGTCACTGTTAATGCTCTAAGAAGAATGTTTTCCACGCATGGCATCCCAAAGGAATTGGTTTCAGACAACGGCCCTTGTTTCTCCGATGAAGAATTTAGAAAGTCTTAAGCAAATGCGGGGTATGACATATTTGTGTGGCACCTTATCACCTGTCATCGAATGGGTTAGCAGAAGGAGCAGTCCAGACAGTGAAGAGGTCATTGAAATGCCAGAGACAAACTTTGCCCGGATGGTCACTTGAGGATTGTGGGGCATACTTCCTATTACAAAAATCATGTTAATCCTCACGCAACTACAGGGCAAGCTCCATGTGAGTTATTAATGGGCAGGAGACTAGCAACACAGCCGGATAAGCTATTTCCAGATGTGAGAGAAAGAGTAACTGCCAAACAAGAGTTGCAAGCGTTCCATCATGATAGAGGAGCAAAGATAAGGGAGTCTGCAGTTGGTGAGGAGGTATACATTAGAGATTTTTCCCAGAACTCAGACAGAATGTGGGTGACTGGAGTAGTTCAGGAAAGAACGGGACCAGTGAGTCACAGCTGCAGCACGGAGAAAGGTGTCAGGCATTGCCATTTGGATCAGATGAGAGGTCGAGTGGAGATTGGACCCACTAGCTGATTCCTGCAGCCGTAAGCTGAATGGTGGCCATGGGGGGAAGGGATGAAGGGTGGACAGAGCATGAAAACTACTATTCAGAATATCCCAGTCAAGGTGGTGCAAAGACTTGCAAGTTGGCTACTGGAAGGAAGGAAGAGGAAGAGTAAGAAGAGAAAGAAGAAAAGGAAGAAAGGAAGATGGACAAACCAGAGTTGGAGGAAGAGAATCAAGTGCCCACACTGCGCAGATCAGGCAGAGTGCAGAAGGTGCCAGACAGACTAAATCTTTAATTTTTGAGTCAGGTATTAGTGACCTAAAGGGGGAAAAGTGTAGTGTTGTCGCTTCAGTCACCATTCAGGTGTGTCACAAAGATTGTGTTGTGTCGTGTTAAACACCTGAGAGTGAACTGTGTTGTACAGGTGAGGTAGTCAGCATTTAGCTGTGTGTGTTGTATGAATTTGTTCATTCTGGAAGTTAAGTCCCAAACTACGGTCACTGAGTCAGGTCTGGCGTGAATGTAAGTTTAGCAACATTACAGACATATCTGAGGTGGCCCGGGTGCCTGGGCCAACTCTTTAACATCTAAAATATAGAGTCGATCAACTTGTCATCTTCATTTTAAGCTTACATTGTGTCATACTTCATTCTATTTGGCAAGGGAAAGTCTGGTGTTTGGTTCCACTTTGGCATGTAAAATTTTTGATCTACTTCTTCTCTGGTGATAAAAGAACTGAACTATTTTCCAGCCTGATTATTCATATTCATATATTCTGAGTATGTCTGTCATACTGAGTAAGACAGTTTTAAGTCATTGATTAGCAAAATATATGCTACTGGCCAATGCATTGTGTGAGTGGAGCAGTATAAAAAAATATTCAAGTACATGTAGATCTACGTGACATTGCATTGTCTTTTACTCTTTTACCCTTCCGGTTTCACGGTCCTCACCAGTTACGTGCGCGTGGATGACACGCCATGTTGCCATGGCCATGCCATTTGGTCTTTGTCTCTGAGACAAACACTATCTTGATACAATGATGGTCATGGAAAACATCTGCATACTTTTAGCTGATCTGCATGTAGGTGTAGGCTCGTCGAAAAAAAAAACATCGTCAAAATCTATTTTTAACCTTTCCGCAATGCCCAAAATTTCAGGGTTTAAACACCATTTTAAAGCTCGTCAGCTAAGTTAAATATCGTGTCAACTGCTACACAAACTTGTCTTTACAAGACACAAGGCCACGTGGTGTGTGGTTGGCGCACCCTAGAAAGGTGTTGAAGGTGTTGAAAGGACAGGTATTCACTAGGTATCACAGTATTCATTCGATGTACTCTCGAAGCCGACCCAACCCTGCTTATCAATATCGGAAATCATAAGTTAAAGGCGCCGGGCAGCGGCCTTTGTGGGGTCGCATTCAAGACTACCATTCCATGCAAAATGGGTAGCCTGAAAGTCATAGCCTTTTCCATCTGGGTGGAAAAAGCCTGTTTTATACACCGAATGTGTATTTTAGTACTACAAAGCTTGTCGCAAGTGGAAAAATCTAAAGCTTTTTAAGACGTTTAAAGCGATTTTTAAAGCTCGCTTTTTTTGACAAGCCTATGCTTGTCTACAGATCTACATGTAGGCTTCTGCATAGGTCTATCAGACAACTTAAAGACGATACGTTATCAGGTAGGTTGGTCAACTGTATGTAGCTGTAGGCCCAGTCTACAGTTGTTTACTCATTGTTTGCAGCAACGTAATAAGGGAAGTACATGACTCCAGAGCGCGCGCCACACGAACCCAAAGTAAGCTGCAAACAGACTCAGCGCCGCGGCGTCCTTGCAAATGCCTGTCACGGGCAGCAATGGCGCATGCGCCAGATTCTGTGGCGTCGCGTACGCGCTTGATCAGCTTTGCTTGGCGGCGTCTTCTCCGGATCCAAGCCGGTGCGCGAGCTCCGTGAGGCTTTCTGCTATAAACTACAAAGCAGTTGAAAGTCGAGGAGAAGAGGCTTTTAATCTGAGCGTCTCAGAGCCGAGGGAGGCCGGGAAGGCAAGATGGTAAGCGCTGTTAGTTGCGTGTTGCTGGGGACCCTTGGTTCTCCTCGTAAAACGTTTTACCTCCGTTGTGTAGCCGGCCACCAGCTCCTCGTTGACTCCTCAAGAGGAGCAGGAGAAACTTCTTGAGGAAGCTCAGCAAGTTGTGAAGGTGCAGTCGTTTCAGATGAAACGATGTTTGGTAAGTGGTCGTTTGTTCAGTAATTTTCTGAAGCATCTCTATGCAGGCTCACTGTCCGGTGTTCCACTCATAGGACAAGTCGAAGTTGATGGATGCCTTGAAGCACTCCTCCAACATGCTCGGCGAGCTAAGGACGTCGATGTTATCGCCGAAGAGCTACTACGAGCTCTGTATCCTTCTTGTCGGTGTGGCAAGTGTTATGTCTGATCCGATTACTAAATATTGTCAGGGATTGTCCGAACTTTAGTCACCTGAATGTGTGCATGCGTCCGTACCTTTCAAGGGTCACGCCCTCCTCATAATCAGGGAGGGATTCAGCAAATCGTGTCGGACGCAACCGATCTGGTCCTTACGTGGGATGCGCTCCCCGATTTACGGGAAAAGCGCTGCCTATGCGCTGGAGACTCTGATTGTGTTCATGGGGCCGGCGCTCAACACCCGCATAATTATCGTGCTGTTCAACTTTAATATGACTCTTATTGGCGAAAATGTTAGACAGGGTTGTGCAAATCGTCAGTGGTGTGGGAAGCATTCTTTTGGGCTTGTGTGTAGTCTTTTTGCCCCTTTACATGAATAGCAACCCCTGAAAGAATTATACACAGCCACACCTGTACAGCATATCATTGGCTGTTGTCTGATAAATGCCTCAAAAAGTGGAAGCCTTGGATTGTGGAGGAGAGAGAGGGAAGCAGCAGCAGCAGCAGCAGCAGCAGCAGCAGCAGCAGCAGCAGCAGCAGAAGAAGAAGAAGAAGAAGAAGAAGAAG
>JAOWAW010180620.1:0-19305 GCA_028565695.1 Nicola tetela
TAATGTACCTCATACCCAAACCCTTAAAGCTATCCCGGATCAATTTGGGAATGCGTTCCTTCAATTCACTATGGGGTAGGTTGGTATAAAGGGTGCTAAAATCATTCGTACGTATAGATGTAACAGGTCCCCGGGAGTTAGCTTTAGACACCAAATGGGACACCTCATTAGAATTTTGGATAAGCCAGTAACCATTAACCACAGAGTTTCTATAGACAGCATCATAGCAGCCACGCTGCCGCTGTTTCACTAAACCCAAGCATGCAGTCAGGACCCGAGAAATTATTGTGGTACTACAACAACTAGAAGCTGCTACGAACCTACTCCCATAGGGGTTTCTGTGTAACTTGGGCAGCCAATGTAGATAGGGTAAGCAACGTGCACGTTCCGGTATGTCCAATTTAATTTTTTTGTGAAACCTATGTGAGTCAATAATATTCTCGGTGGAACGGGGACAGACTTTGTATGTTGGATTGCACCCACCCGGTGTATCCCCAACGATGCCCAGTTCTTTAAGAATGCGCTCATGGTAATTTTTTTGCAAATGAAAACGATGTTATTGCCCGCTTTGTCTGCGGTGGTGACAACATATTTGTTATGAAGATCATGCGGGGATTGTTGGACTTCTTTGTCAGAAAAAACTGATTTCGTAACCCATGGATTACCTTCCCCGGATAGTTTGTCTATCCTTTTCTTAACCAGGCCCAGAACTGTGGACACCCATTCCTTAAGGACACCCTCTGGAAGTCGTTTTCGTTTCGCCCACTTCACTTTAACGCACCTCAAGAAAGCGCAACCCACTTCAGCGCGACTCAATTGAGCGTGTCTCAGACATGGTCGCCTGACCCAACAGAGCGCACACCAATTCTGCGACGAGATGCCCCTATTCAGCGCAGCTCAAGACAGCGTGACCCAATGTCAGCGCAACCCAGCAGAGCGCACCCCAATTCAGCGACAAGATGCCCCTATTCAGCGCGGCTCAAGAGAGCAAGACACAAAGTCAGCGCACCCCAACACAGCGCTACCCAATTCAGCGCTGGTCAAGATATCTGGTGTTCAAAGGTTTTCTTCCTGAAGAACCCTGTGGATAAGTTTTGTCTCACTTTGGAAATTGGCATTATTACAGTGGAATTAGCAGGCCATTCGAAGAACGGCTTTGTACATTCGATCATATACGGCTGCTAATCCTGTCTTAACTCTGCATAATCTGCAGAAAAGCCTATATTCATCAAGGAGATGGCTACGATCTCAACTCGGCAAAGACTGCAGGCTTTCTGTCAGTAACCATGATAAAAAAAGAATTTAGAGCTTGCGGATAACTCAACGAATCTTCCCTCTTCGAGTAGTACTTCTCTCTGATCAGTCACTGTCGCTTCCTTCCAAACAAAAGCACCTTAGGGTCAGTTATCGCATGGTCTCGCATTGTCGCACAACCTTCGCTGCCGGGAGAGGGCGAGCACGTTGAAGCGATTATCTCTAAACTGTACCAACCTCTACCACTTGCTAGCCTGTGTCATCCATTGCCTACCCGCGTAGTTCAGTCTTTCTACCTTGATCGTTAACAATTATTTTGCTAGCTCCTCGTCTATGATTCTTCCCGGCAAGAACATGTCTGAGATGCTGAATTGGGGAGCGCTCTGTTAGGGTGCGCTCCATTGAGTTGCGCTTCATTGAGCCTGAAGCTTCGCCAATTGCAAATTAAGCTACGCTTAATTGGGGAGCGCTCTGTTAGGATGCGTTCCATTGAGATGCGCTTCATTGGGCTTACATTGCGCCAAATTGAGTCACGCTGAATTGGGACGCGCTCTGTTGGGTCAAGCGACCATTGAGATGCGCTCCATTGAGCTGCGCTGAAGTGGGTCACCTTCTGTTGAGGCGCGCTGAAGTAGGGAACAGCCCGCACGGAGCCGTCGCAGGCCATAATATTATGGTTTATATAGAGCGGATGCCTAATGCCAAGCAAAGTCCACATTGAAGCACTCATTGAAGCTCTACATTGCATTACAGGACTAGGGCCGGGTTGCTACAAGTTGAACCAAAGCTAAGCTGCTTGGTTGGGACAAACGAGGTTGTAATTGTGTTTACAGCGACAGAGTTTCTTGAACTCATGCTCATCATGCAGTCTACCATGTAGATCTTGAATACTCGACTAAACCAAACCTACGTGCACGAAGCACAGTGTCGGCATGCTGAAATTGTTGCAGCTTGGCAGAACTAAATCCACCTGCGTGCATTCAACTACGTGAGTCATGTGGCCCTTTCCATTAAAAGTTCAGAACTCACGGCAACAGCTGCAATCGAATCAGCGATGGGCCCGGGACTCCCTGGCGTCTAGAATTTGTTCCTTTTCCCTTTTTTTCACACGGATTCGGAAAGGTTCTTCTCTGGCGATGGATTTATAAAGGTAGACGTCGGTTCATGGCATACATTACAAACAGCTGCAGCTGCGCTGCATGGCTCGGTTGAAGTATGTACGCCTTCCTACCATACATTTTGATCGGGAAAAAAAGACGCGACTAGCGCTGCGCTGGTTAGTAACGGTTGCAGCTAGTAGAGCTCACGGCAACACTTGCAATCGAATAGGCGGTGGGCCCGGGACTCACTGTCGCTGTCGATATCAGAGAAAAACAATTTAAAAAGTTCGGCGCTCCGATCGATAGGCTAACTATTCGGGGAGAGTCGGCCCGGGCAGAGGTTAGGCTTACCTTGATTTTGCTGCGGTATCCGGTTATCCGGTTTGGCAAAGGAGCAAGCTTGACTAGGGCCTAGGACGGTACAAAACGAATCAGGGGGAGTCGGCCACTGAGAGGCTC
The DNA here is from genome assembly GCA_028565695.1 of Nicola tetela. NCBI lineage: Eukaryota > Metazoa > Porifera > Calcarea > Clathrinida > Clathrinidae > Nicola > Nicola tetela. The sequence goes on from JAOWAW010180620.1 coordinate 2,814, forward strand.
AGCTGACTTTGATTTTACTATGCCTGTAAGGCAACGGAGCAAGCTTGACTTGGGCAGACCACAGCCTGAGCTGGCGTCTAGAATTTGTTCCCGCTTCCCTTTTTTTTCACACGGCTTCGGAAAGGTTTTTCTTTGGGGATGTATTTAGCAAGGTAGGCCTCGGTTCATGGCATGCATTACAAACAGCTGCAGCTGCGCGTGGCTCGGTAGAAGTATATACGCCTTTCTATCATACATTTTGATTGGGAAAAAAGACCCAATTATAATTAAGCGCGCGCTGTCTAGTAACTGTTGCAGCGTGACGAACACATAGACACACAGACACGCACACGCGCGCGCGTGGTGTACTTTGTCCATGATCTGAGGGAAATTGGCAGTTGTCCGCAGACCAGAGGTGAGATCCGCGGTGGTCTTGTGGTTGTGACGCGGGAGCGCAAATCCCGAGACCCCGGTTCGATTCCTGGCTGCAGCTCTCCATTTTTCCTCGATTTCTTTCTCTTTCTTTCTTTCTTTCTTTCTTTCTTTCTGTCTTTCTTTCTTTCTTTCTTTAATGACACACACATACACACGCACACGAATTAATTGTCTGTGGAGCCCTCCCCAGCCCCTACGGGCCTAACGACGGCAATTAATCGTCTGTGGAGCCCGCCTCATGATCAACCCCTACGGGCCTGACGGCGGCAAAAAGTTTCCGTTTCGCCTGTCCACACGAAACTCGAGCATCGTTTCAAAGTTTGCGTTAACAAAAGTTTGCACCTTGCCCAGCGTTTTTAAATTTATCCGTTTACGGTCCGTTTTCGTTTTCACGGGAAGCGCTTCCGTGCAGACGATACGGCTAACGGAAAATTTTTTTGCGAATATGCCCATGATCGCTTTCGTGTAGACAGGGCCTAATACCAAAAAGGTAAACAGCTCAAAATAGAAACCGGTATAGACTTTGTCATAACAATGCAGCTTGCTATTCCCCCACAGCCAAACTTTGCATCGCTGCATGCAGCGTGAGTCCAGCTGTTTCGATGGGAATGGTCGTGGTTGTGCATGCAAACCCCTATGCCTAAGCTTAATAATGCAAGTCATCTCAGTGGTGGCAATGTAGGGCTAGTGTGGGAGGACTTCCACGGCACCGTTCGACCTGACTGGCCAGAGATAAAAAAAAAAAAAAATTAATTAAAAGTTGTGGGATAACCGGTTATACCACAATGACTTGTGCTATATAGGCCCCTCTTGGCGCACTGGCAGAGTGTACAGAAAAAAGTCTACACACTGTGGTACAAGTCCCAATAAGCATATTGCACAAAATAGGCGTGCCTGTGGTTCGGGGAGGTGGACTAGGTGCTGTGGCTTTAACCTTAATAGTCGCTACGAGCGCGTGCAATGGGAATGACACTAGTATCTGTGTGCACTGGGGCAAGTGGTTATAAACAGCGCGATCGGCGTCGAAGCGCATGTCTCTTGTTGCACGTCCGTGTCTGTCACATTTACATGCAGAGAGAAATGCTCACTTGTTGGTTACTTACTTCTACGCACACCTCCGATACAGTCCTGTCGGGCCGTGGAGCTTCTGCACGGTAGCGCTAGCGCAGCTTCTTTGCGTCTTTTCAAGTCCCGATCCGAGTAAATGTATGGAACATGGCACGGGCATGGCCAGCAACTGCATACCGTACTGGCCAGTCGTCGGTGATACCTTGGCTGTATGTTACTAGTAGATCTACTTCTTACTGCGACTGCAGAAAGACATGTACAGTGCAGTCGTCAACAAGACCGGCTGAATCAAGAAGAGGGCGGAAACTCTAGGATCGGGAGCGGCTTGCCGTGCCTGTCCAGTGAACTCTGCCACACGACAGTGCAGTGCAATTCATCAGTCGAGGAATGGCCCTTCATTATCAAGAAGCGAATTGAAATACTAGTAACGCCAAGGCCCAAGGCTGCGCTCGACTTCGAACCTGAAGGAGTCGGTGAATACACGTTAGCAGCGGTGATAACGAAAACCCCTCCTGTTGCGGTACGGTTTAGTCAGGCATGTGAGAAAAGCGCTCCCTTACGGTTTTTCTAGAACTTTTCGCTCTGAGTCCAGCAGCATAACTTCTCGTGTGTACGTTTCAGCCCTTCGGATTTGGTCTGGTGCCCTGCACTGGTATCGTGATGACAGCAACAGGTGCAATTGAAAACATGCTGAAACTGGTGACATACATGATCATGGCATCATCATCTCTGCCTTTCAGGCTGTAGATTCTACAAGTCTACACGTAGGACCTACGACATGTAACAACTGAGTTGTGTATCTTTCAAATGTTCAGTAGACACACAGTCAAAAACACTTGCAAATATTGTTCCTGTAATGCGATTGTGTCATGGTGATTAGAGCGAGTGCGTACGCTGTTGTAACTATAGCGGATCCATAGCCAGAGGTAATACTGTTAAACAAGTTCTGTTCGTCAGCCAGTGATTTCGTATATTTCTGACACAGACCATTCATGCGCATTTTTTTCAGGGGAAGGGTGCAAACTGTACGAGTTATGAACAATTGCCCTGGTACTTTTGCCAATGTACCGGCAACTCCATGATCATGGCTCAATAAACTTTAGTAAGCAAGAGATATTAGTAAATTTTCAAATTTACATAATTTAGGAAATTAAGTTGCTTACAAACGAAACTCGTTTTACAGTAAATTGCGCAAAGGCCTGCGAGAATTCCATGCACACACTCCTTTTTAGAACTTGTTATGGGTGGTGATGTAATATGATTCGCAGTGATAGGATTTCATACTGAATAACAGCGCAATATTTTGTTTGGCTTTCTGGTGAATGTAGCCTTTGTTGGAGGCATAGCTTCTGTTGTTGTTGTAAACGCTGTGAAGATGACCAGCAGGTCTGAGAATCCACTTTAACTATAGTACTCAGACTGTTCTCTTTCTATTTATTTTATTTCTTGCAATTTGAATGCTAACTAATATTCAAGGAATTTTCAATAGTCTAAAATTGTTGCTGTTTGCATTCGATCTGACCCAGCACCATTTGTTACAAACAAACTATGCGGTCATCCAAGCACATGTGGGTGATTGCCCTCTTTCTGGCACTATGGGCTCCGCTGGTTCAGCCATACTCATGCAGGAAGGCTGCAGCATTGAGATATACAACAATTGATGCCTACACAGGAATTGTAATTGAATGCCCTGGTATTCCGAGGGAAAACGTTACTGAGATGTAAGTGAGTAATTACTAGAACATGAGTTGCAAACTCACTTAAATTGCTTTCTTTTCAGGTATATGTGATTTCCTCTGAATGCATGCCTTTAAACCTGATGCAAAAGGCACCAAAGAAAAAAATTACTGCTTATGTGAATGCAGTGCACTGTTTCAAGGTTTAGGGGAGTCATTTGGGAAGTCAATCGTAATGTGTGGCGTCGACTATAAAGCCATTTCGATCAAAGTGCTTCTGAAGTTGCCTTTGTTTACTTTTCAATGCACCTGTTAGTGTTGTAGAATTGAAGCTTTGCCTGGTTAGTGGCTTGATGTGTTTATTCTCACTGGGTGCATTCCAAAAGTGGTGGTTTGAATTGCTTTGAAATTCTGCATTCACAAAATTGTGTTTGCCTGAAATGCTCTATAAACAAGTTATATCCAATCTTCTGAATTTCATGTTTGGGAGAGCGCATTATTGAACTCGTCCACTTATCTTCAAGAACCGTCAACGGCTTTCATGTCTGAGGCCATGGCTGAATGCCATTTTTGTTATAAGAACCATGGCTGTCTGACAAATATATTCCCACAATTGAGCTAAATTCATCAGATTCAACGAAATCAAGAGAAAATTAGTTCAACGAGCAGTTGGACCAAAACGTCAAATGTAATAAATAACCTGCTGGTTTGGGTGATGTTTAAGCTCGTTTGGTTGTCCGCCCAATGTAACACAGGAAGAGAAGCAGGCATTGTGTCAGCTGCACGCTGATGAGGATATAGTGATTGTGCCAGCGGATAAAGGGAATACAATGGTAGCAATGAACAGGGTGGATTACGTACGTGTACAAGGCTTTGGATGTTATTGGCCATGAGCCGTTTGAGTCTGTACAGAAATCTCCAGTAAAGCAGATCGGGGGAAGATAAACAATTTCCTTTGGAGTATTTTCCAGCAAGGGAGGATCACGAACCCTTTCTATAATTCCCTACATGCATCAGCATGTCAGCTTCCCAGGTTTTACGGCTTGGTGAAGATTCACGATACCAATGTTCCCCTTTGACAAGTGATTTCAGCTACTGGATCAGCACTTTACACTGTCAGCAAGTATCTTGCTAAGGTACTGAGCCCACTCATTGGGAAGACTAACTACAATGTGATGAACAGCAAGGAATTCATTCAGGCAGTATCATGCATCAATATAGGTGAGGACAAGGAGATGGTGAGCTTAGATGTTTGCTCCTTATCTATGAGCCTTTCAGTGTGGCAAACACTTGCTGTAGTAAGGATGAATTGGAACATGATGAAGCCCTGAATGAGAGGTCGCCGTTTTCTGCCGAAGACATAGGTACCATTTTTGAGATATGATTGTCATCTATGTCCTTCACGTTTCAGAAGAAGTTTTACTGTATGACGAATGGAATAGCCATGAGGTCGCTGGTTTCTTCTATTATGGTGAACTGGCACATGGAGGATCTGTAGCAGTGAGCGATTCTCTTGGCTGGAGAGTTTCAGCCTCGTGTCTGTAAGCGGTACATGGATGATGTGTTCACCATTGTCAAGCAGTCGAATGTGATGCAATTATTGGAACATGTTGCGAGAGAGAGAGAGAGAGAGAGAGAGAGAGAGAGAGAGAGAGAGAGCAGGATGACCACTTACCCTTTCCTTGATGTAGCAGCCAGACGTACTGTGGAAACACACAAACTGGGCGCTAAACTTTCATTTGCACCATGTGGTAGGTGCCAAAGCCGTGGTGGTGCTTGCTCTGATGGGTAGGCTAAACCCCCATTTTTCTCTGGATGACAAGGAGAGTGCATGCAGGTGGAGAAATCATCTGTTGCAGGTGCTATATGCTAATGACTATCTCCAGAGCTTTATCAACTGAGTCACTGCACACTGTTTTATCACAGCAGGTACGAGTGATCAAGCTTCGCAGTCAATAGATCCTCAGGCGGACATGCATTGGATCACTGTCCCATATGTTAGAGGTGCAAGTGAATTGAAGCTGTTGTGACGGTGCTGCAGCCTCTTGGTTTCTGAGTGACGCATTGTGTGTCACCATGGAAGTGGTTCATCTTATGCAACATCAAGGACCAGGTGGCAGCTGAGCATAGGAAGGGCGCGGTGTACACAGTGCTGTGTCATGATTGTGATGCCATTAATATTGGGGAAATGTTAAGGAACTCTACATTTTCCCAACTCACCAGTCTTTAAACAGATGTATTCCAAGACGTTTCGGCAGAATTGCCTCTACCTTCTTCAATTGGAAGTTGATTCTTTTGTCGGAGCACAGGACTGAGTACTTATAGTAATGTTTGGATGTTCTAGGTGAGGTGTGTGTATTCTAAAGGAATTGTGAGTGGAATACTATAGTGCAGTACAATATTATAGTGTAGTATACATGTAGTAAAGTATAGTATAGTACTAGTACAGTATAGTACAGGTGTGAGTGGATGCTCTAGTTGAGGTGCAAATTGAAAATAATGGATGTTCTGTTCTAATAGGTGTGTGAAAAAAAAGGGGTTACAGGATAGCCTCCCACACTGTGCTTTGCTCCATGCCTTTGTCCCTGTTCAGTTTTAGCCACCTTTGTTCTATGTGGACCGCTTCCCTTATTTGTCATTCTGCTGTTCTCTTTGCTCGGTCGAGAACTTTCATGCTTCCCCAGTCAATGTCGTGTGGCGTTTGCTGTTTGTGAACATGTTCAGCTACGGCAGATTTTGCACTTTGGTCTAGTCAAACCACGTCTTGATATTCTCTTTTTCGGACAGAAATTGCGCATTGCCTCCCGCCAACGTATTCTGTGTCACACGTTCTACATTTCACTGAGTACACAGCATGTGTAGTTGTGTCTGCTGGCAGTTTGTCCTTTGTGCAGTACATCGACTGTAACATATTTGGCGTGAGGAAAGCGCATCTGATGTTGACCGTTCGTGCGATTCGGCGAACTTCCTGGCTGAGGCCATTGATGAACGGGATAGTTATGTTGATGGGCTTGTCATGGGTGGATGAAGTGTTATCTATTCGTGACTTTGGTGTAGCATTGTTCTTTAGCTACTTGCTGATAGCTTTTTCAGTGAATTGTTTTGGGTATCCGTTTGACACCATGGTGTTTTTAATGCGTTGTAGTTCAGCTTCTTGAAGATCTGCTGAGCTACATACAGTGATAGCTCGTTGCGCAAGGCACTGCACTGTACGCTGGATTTGACTGTGATCGGGTGGTTCGTGTTGAACTGGACGTACCTGTTGGTGTGAGTTGGTTTCTGGAACACAGTCCAGGCTTGTTTCCCTTGAGATTGTCGGGTAAATCATAATCCATGAATGGGAGCGATCTTGGTTCTCCTCTTCCATGGTGAAACAAATGCTCTTGTGCCGTTGGTTAAGGTAGTCTAGTAGTTTCTGCACTCCGTTCTTTTTGATGACTGCTAGTACGTCGTCTACAAATCTCAACCAGATGTGTGGGGTGTGCAGGTAGTTCTCAAATGCTGTCATTTCGAATTCTGCCATGAAGATATCAGCGATGATAGAGGATGCCAGCGATCACATTGCGACACCATTGAGTTGTTGATAGTGTTGTCTGTTGTATTGGAAGTTCGTTGTATGTTAACCCAGTCAGGATCCCTAAAGTCCTAATATTAAGGAACCTTACAGTAAGGCTGCAAGAGAATCAGTGCCACATTAAGAAAGGTGAATTGCTTCGCTCGGCAGTGGCTGAGCATGAGTGTATGCTTGGGCATGCGATTGCTTGGGGGAAAGCTGCGGTTATTGACAGTGCGATAACATGGGATCAACGCAAAACGAAGGAGGTGCTCCACATTTCTTGGTCAAAGAAAAGACTTCGATGAACAAGGATGCAGGATGGCGAATCAGCGATGTTTGGTAGAGTTTGATGTAGTGTAGTTCTCTTGTTTAATGTCTATGTTAGCTGAGCCTTGGATTTAGCCCACAGGTGTTTGCTATGTGCAGTTCTATGTATTTCTGTGTTTTTGTGTGCCTGGCTGTCCGTGTCACCTGATGATGGGTACCACAGTTGTGCCCGAAACTTTGTGTCTTAACGTTTCATTCTCTGTAAAAAGATAATGTATAAGTTATAAATAGTGATCTTCCTGGACGAAGAGCTCAATAGATTATCATGATGTTAACGAATGGCACATCTGGATGGGTTCAGTATTCAGTATCCTGACGGTTATGTCTGAAAATAGCTCCATTTTTGGAAGAAGATGGGGTTGAAATGGAAGAGAAAGGAAGTTTTGCCGATTTCTTGACTGACTGTGGCTGCTGCTCTTCTTTTGTTGCTTTAGACGAATTGAGGGCACACAACTGAAAGTGTTAGAGAGGCAAATCTCTGAGTGGACACATATTACCATCCTGTAAGGCTGTTTGTGAGGATCACCTTGATGTATGTTGGTTCTCAGTTGGGAGCTATTCATGAAAACAAGAATAATCAGAATTTGAATCAAGCGACGATTACTGTAACCCCAGAAATTTTTGTATTCGATTTAATTTCACTGTAAAGTTCGTAAAATTTAAAACATTACTAAATTAAATAGGTCACTAAATTTTGCACCTTTATAAAGTGAGGTCACATGCACATACTTAATAATTTGGCTCAATCATTGGCTTGCAAAATTTAATCACTTACGAAAGGCTGAAGGCCCTTATTTATGAAATATATTTGGTTACAAAAATTTCCAGGATTACAGCAGCATTTCATTTTTGCATTGTGCTATGGATCAGTCACAGCGTTTATATCAATGGTTTATGATATTCACATCTGTGGCCACAGTGGCCAGACCACTCAAGACCTCAAACATACCTTTCAAATTTTTTTAGGCCAAGCACAAAATTCAAAACTGAACCAAAGACTTACAACACAGGTCCATGTCCAGAAATCTGAAAATTCTCCAAAACATTTAATTGTGTATTATGCATCGGTTAATGAACAACATTTAACAATGTGTGATGCGATGACGTTGGTGTAGGCTCTTCTTACCAAGCATCCTCCTGTTAAATGTTTCTAAACTGCTTAGCTTTAACTGCTTAACTTTTCAGTACCTTTAAGCTGCTTCAAAACATTTAAAGCTCTCTGACAGCTCTTACAGCAGAGACAGAGCTAACCCTAATGCCTCAATAGATTGTTGGGTAAATGTAACCTCAGGCTATGCCGAAAAACGGAAACTATTCCACCAATAGCCACAGTGTTGGCCTGGCAGCTAAAGACGTTCAGTTGAAGCTCGGTTTTGTGTCACCACATCAGTCATTCTGCTAACTCAAAAAGGGCTCAATTCCAAACATCTGAATGCCAATAATGGCTTCCTATACCTGAATGATAAGAGGTACTGGCAGGTTGCAGACTGGTATACTTCCCTGTCTATGTATTGCTCACAGCGCGGTGGCTGCCTTCAGCTTCTTGTGTGCTGTGTGGTACGCTGGAGAGCTTTGAATTGAGCGGTGGCATGATGTAGGCCTACCCATAATGAAACATGGCCAGAAATCAAATTGCATGCATATCTATACAACTATTTGGGGGTAGATGGGTTGACGTATTTTCTTTGCTGGCTGGCCACGCACCAACTATAGATCAGTTGGAGTTGTAGCATGTTCTTCATTTATTCGTTCCCTCCTGTCGTCAATAAATCTGCATTAACTGAACACACCTTTGCAAAGGAGAGACAGCAAGTCTGCCTGGCTATATCTTTTTTTCCTGGGGCTAAAATGAGTATCTGAATATTGAAACTAATTTTTCCAAATATTCAATTTTCTTTCACCCTACATCCACAGCAAGGATTTGATGTACTTGAATTCTAAACAGCCTGATCGAAGTTTTGAGCAAGAAGTCATTTTATCTGCAAAATGAACGCATACCAACATTTCTTCTTAGTTTTTTTCTATCAATATGCTAACCCTTCTTGCAGAGGACACGTCACATTATGCTGAATCATCTATATGTTTCAACTCACATTCCCAACAAGGTTAAACATACTCAAAGCCTAAAACTGCACAGGAGCCTTGAGCAAGAATCTACTGTATGAGCACAATGGCAATAGTATATTTTATTAGGGATCTCCAGCACAAGTTCGTTTAGTTTGGTTCCGCTATGTTAAAGGGGCAGTGTCACGATATTGGCAGCTCTTTTAATGTGGGACAAAAAAATGGCGGCCACTCTTCCAGACGTCTAATACGCATAGACCTCCTCTACTCTGTGTTGATCAACATGATCAACGTCCCATAGAGAACTTTCAACAGCAGGCTGTCATGTCATGATCTTCGTGTGGTTTTGTCTACATGTGGTCAATCATGTAGCCTGCCAGTCTACCCTTGACTCTGTTTGCTTGTTGGTTTGCAGTTTGTAGCTGGTCCGAATCAGAAAAGAAGGGATTACAGGATTTCTACTTAGAAACGCTTATGACGGCAGCTCGACGCCATGGCCAGGGCAAAGTGCTGAAAAGACTATCTCCACACGTTGAGGAAACAACATTGGGTATTCATCTCCCTGACCAGCATCCTCTTCATTGACCTCTTCGCCCGTGGTCACTGTGGCGGCAGATCCACGGCCCGGCACTCTTGACCTCCGAGCACTGTGACGTGCAGTTTCGCTGTTGCTCAATTCGCTTGTCGTCCCCTGGGAGGACCAGTATCCATACATAGCTTTAGATTATTTCTGGAGCAGGACAACCAATGTCCTATTCATAACTTATCTTGTTTTTTGCAAGGGCACTTCTTCCCACCAGCATACGAGCCGTGACATTGCTGCCCTGCAGTCTAACAAGGACAACCATGCTTCTTCTTGCCGTCCTTCCTTATACAATGGCATTGACCTGAGCAAGAGCAAGTCACTGGGGCGACTGCAAACGCCTCTGCAAGTGCCCCAGAAGGCATACCCTCGTAGTGAGAAGAGTCTATCTCAAAGCCAGAATCCCACATGGTAGCAGCTGTCACAACAACAACATCTAAAGTTATTCTTTACTACTAGTAGGAGTGTCCCAAGCATGCTCTAAGCTCCCTGACTTGCTAATGCCCAAGGCTGGACAGGGTTGGACTACACCTGAGATAATCATCTCTGTATTTTTTTCCTCCGCGTTCACTGTAGACACACAAGTTACATCCTTCAGGTGTCCAGGCTGCGAAAAGTGGCCAGCCACTGGCTGAATTTGGCATAACTGACCTGAATCGTTGATTATTCTAACTAAACAGTTTTGAAAGAGATTCAAGGTGCAGCTTGACATTGCTTCTTTTTCTGATCTATTTAAGGAGCTTGGATGACAATAAGTCAAAGAATCTGCCTGTGAATTTATATTTCATCCACTTTTCAAAGCTGGCGTATTTACAAGTATAGATGCAAGAAAGTACATTTCATCCAATCCGTTAGAAAGGGAAGTATTGTTGGTGCTTGAAGTGGAAATTACTCCTTCCCTTCTAAGCTTAAGCAGGTTGGGCTATCTTCACCACACTCTTCCTCCTGCTAGAAAACTGTCCCATCAGCCAAGTGCGGAAATTATGCAAAACAACAGAGATTAAAAACGCTCTCTCTTAGAGTTAGTAGTCTCACAACACAAATTCCTAATAGAGATTTATACTCCTCATGTAGTTGCTCTTTTCGTAGTTCACAGTTTACTGGAAAATTGCAAACTCGACATTTCCCCCATTTTCCTCTCTGGGCTATGTTAATTGTAACAGTCATTTTAATCTGAAGTGAAAAGTCACGGTAGAAGTGCAGCTTTCACTGCATTCAACGTGGGCAAAGTAGTGCAGGTCTCCTAATAAAGAAGAGTGAAAATGCACAGCAAAGAAGAAGACTCACCATTACAGGGTCCAAAGTTGTGTGTGGCAAGCCACTTTAATAGTTTCGTGAAGCTATTCACTTCTTTTGCTGACAAAAAAAGTTAGCATAAAGGCTTAACTTTGCAAGATTCTTATATTGTAGTTATTTAAAAAACTTTCTTTCTCTGTTAGGCGTATACAGAGCTATACGTTGACGACTTTGCAATTGCCTGCTAACTTTTCCTTGGGCCTGTCAAAGTTGGTGACTCTGTAAGTATGGCATACTTTGCCGTAGAACACTATTGATAGATGTTATGTTTAGGCAATAGATGTTGCAGTGAGGTATTGCATAATACCTTTGTTACCTTTTATCCCACCTTTAGTGTTGTATTTATTGAGTGGTTTCTTGCACCTGCTTGCCTCTTGAACTTATGAGTTGACATAATAAACATGGTGTCAGAGTAAATCACCTGTCCGAATCTGAAGATCACGACTATAGCCTGTAACAGCCAACGTCTTTGCTGCCTATGTTTGACCTGCCAAAAGCCTTTGAGCCAAACAGAGAAAACATGTACAATAGTTCGCAATGGTAACATGGTGACAATGTTGGGACACGTACTCATGTGCTATTGGGATACAAGACCGAGTTCCAAATGTCCAAATAGTGGGCACTATCAATGCTTGGGGAAAGAGGCTCTAGAAACGGTAGAGACGCTGTTGTTTGCATCAGCCACTGACAGAGAATGCCTACAGACTATGCTGCAGCTGATGGAGGAACACTCCCCTGGAGGGGAAAACATCACGTACAAATGCTTTCAATTTTTTCAATGTCCCTAACGAGAAATGACTTGTTCGCAGAGTATCTGCCCACCCTGCGGAAGTTGAGCTCAAGCTGCAAGTTAGAGGCTCTATGAGAGGAACTGATCTGAGACAGGATAGTACATGGGTCGCAGGACAAAATGGTACAACTCGCACTCTTGGAAATGAAGAACCTTACGCTCAGCCAATGTGAAGAATCCTGCTGTGGGGCAGAGTCAACTGCAAGGCGCCCTCAGTGTGATAAAAACCCCAGCTCCAGGACCCAGAGCAATACACCAGGAAGAAGCAGAATGGCTACTGTGGTGCTGCCAGTTCAATTTGGTCGGTCAGGCAAAGGAGAAGGTAACGGCAATTCTGTGGCAAGACACATGAGCAGGAGTCTCCAGCACATAGCCAAGAGCGTAGGATTGGTAATGAAAGAAACCACTTTGCCTCTGTGTGCAAAAGCCGACCAATTCAACAGATGATGTTAGGTGACAAAACATCTCAGCTGACGACTTTAGCGCTAGAGGATAAACCTACAAGTGCCAGTTCAGCGGTTGTAAATACTGGTGGTTTAGGCATGTGGAATGGATGAGGAATCTACACAACATTGCATGTAAGTGGCTGTCCAATTTTGTTTCAAGTGGACACCGAAGCTACTTGCAATGTTCGCCTTGATACAACTAACCTCTTGAATGCTTCGAGTGTATAAGGGCTCGATAATAAAACTGGTTAGGGCTTGCTGGCTTGCTGTGCAAAACAGCTAGGAGAAGTGAGTCTGAGCATTCCCTAGAATTTGTCCTCGTGGATTTAGCTCCTGTCTCACTAATAGGAGTGGATACATGCCTCCAGCTCAAGCTGATTATTGTGCAGGAGAACAACATCCCGATCTACTGCATCCACCCTCAAACGAAAGCAAAGGAAGAAACAATTAAGAAATTCTAGACCGTATTCAGCCATGAGCTTGTAACAGTTCCCAGCAAGGTACACTTAGCGACAGATGCAAGCATTCTGCCGGTGAAAATGCCTCTACATCGAACTCCTCTATCGGCCAGAGACCAATTGGAACAAGAACTAGACCAATTGTTGGAACAAAGCATGATCTGAAGAGTCGAGGCACCACCTGATTGGGTGTCAGGTTTAGTTGTGGCAAGAAAGAAAAACGGATCCTTGTGTATCTGCAGTTACCTGAGGCCTTTGAACACGATGCTTAAGCAACCTATATATCCGCTACCAACCACGGAGTACGTGCTAGCATGTTGTTCAAAAGTAAAAGTGTTCTCAGTATGCAACGTGAAGAACAGTGTCTGGCACATCCAATTCGACCAACAGTCTAGCGTACTAACCAAGTTTGGTACCCCATTTGGTCGGTCGTGGTGGACATGACTACCATTCAGTATCTTTCCAGCCCCAGACATATTCCAAATGAAACTCGATAAGGCCATCCAAGGACTGAATGGAATTGTGAGAACTGTGCTTCTGCTTTGGGGAGAAGGTGAAGCGCTTGAAGGGGCAATGATGAACCACGATGGTATCTTGAGCAACTTCAGAAGATGACACAGCTCCAAAACATAAAGGTGAATCCGGAAAAGTTCGTACTCTGAGAGAAGCTGAGAGAAGGAAGTGAAGTTTGCAGGATACATTCTCTCAGATGAGGGCCATAAACCAGATCCAGACAAAGTTAGCGCTATTGTGAACATGCCAGCACCAACTGAAGTGGGAGGAGTGAGGCAATTCCCAGGAATAGTAAATTACCTAGGAAAGTTTTTGAGAGGGCTGGCAGAAATGGGTGAGCCAATAAGAGAGCTAACAAAGGAAATTTTCACATGGGAATGGCTGTTTGAGCAAGAATCTACCTTTCAAATAGTGAAGAAAGTGTTAGTGAGTTCACCAGTTTTGGTATTCTTCAATGAGCACCCATAGATAGAGAGTGACCATAAGTCATTGCAAGCTTTCTTCAAGAAACCTCTGATGGATGCCCCGAGAGGCTTACAAAGGATGCTATTGAGACTGCAGAAGTACAACATATCTCTCTTTTACAGACCAGAATGCGAAGTAGTTATTGCGGATGCACCAGACTTGCAACAACCCTATGAAAGCCAACAGAAGGATTTAGAGACAATTTGCTCCATGAATAATACTGAGCTAACCAATCCTATGCTAATAGAGCTTGAAGAAAAGACATCAGCTGACCAAGTACTTGATGGCTGTGGGGCAGCAGATCACGACTGGTTGGCCTATGAAGTTGCCACTAGAAGTTATGTCGTTTTTCAATTTCCAGGAGGAGCTTGTTTATGAGAGCAGAATTGTCTTCAAAGGAATCAGGTGTGTCATACCAAGGGTAATGAGAAAAGAACTTCTGTCACAATTCCATGGAGCTCACATGGGCCCACAGGCTACTCTACACAGAGCGCTGGAGAGTGTATTCTGGCCTGGGATGACAGTGGATATCAAGAATTAGGTCGGAAGTTGCAATACTTGTAGGACGTTTGATGCACGTTAGCCTTAGAAGCCAATAATTCACCATGATGTCATTGAACAGGTATGGTCAAAGGTCTGAGCAGACCTGTTCCAATTTGAAGGGATGGTGTTGTTGGAACCATGTTGGGTGTTCAGGCAGAGGCAAGTCTGCCAAAACGTCTTGTATATTATCATCTTGTAATTGGTAAGCTGGAGTCTTTTCAATGTTGTCATGTCCACCCAGTTAGTATCTTCACTTAGATGGTGTTGCCATGTTTGCTGTGATTTTCTACTCATCACAGAGAGTGAGTGGGGCTATTTGGGTTGCTGCTAACTACCTAGGAAGTAGTTATTCTCATAGCTGGCTACTAGCTATGCTTAGCTGTTCCCAACTATTTGGGTTCATAATTGCTGTGCAGTTCTGAAGTAGATGTCCCAAGACCTGTTTTTCTACCCAGGTGGACATAAACTATCCACCGAAAGCCATAATCATCCAAAGTGTTCCTTCAATGCAAATTGCTACTTTGAGCTGCATCAACTTTGAGCTTGCCAGTTGGTATAGGTGAAGTCCATATTCTTGAGGATCCTCCCTGGATTGCCACATTGGCATTACCTTGCTGTACCACATGAAGTCTTGGACAAGTGTATTTTGGGGCAGTTGGGTTGGCAACTGTCATTGCTTGGCTTGCCAAAGAGACTGTAATGCGACCAACATGCTCTGGATGCCATCGGTCAGACAGAGATTTCGCTTGAGTTGATGTCTCCAATCTATCCTGCTCCCATACACTCAATCTTATTCCCTCAATTATTCGCTTTACGTGCTCCGCTAAATCAACTACTGGATCATTGTCACGCACAAGGAGAGTGCCACCTAAATTCTAAATTTCTGTGAGTTTCATTCTTGGCAGGACGCTTGCATATGAGCTGCTCAGTGAAAACAGTCAGCTCACCTGTAGATGAAATACATGGATTAACTTATTTAACCCTGCCCAGGAGGCTTCTTGATGGCTGGACCGTGGTATGCCCATAGCTTTGAGGAACCATGTTTTGAAAGCATGAATCTAAACGAAGCCACAGTCCCCAAGTGCTCCTTTTAGCTTTCCCTGGGGCCAATGGACAGCACTCATATTAACATGTCGGTCAGCAGGATGTTGCGCATCATACTTAGATTGATACATGCCCCTCTTTGTTTTTTCTGCTCCTCCCACCAAAAACCACCTTGCAGATCAGAATCTCATCAGTGAGGTCTGAGCATCCACTTTCTGCCCCTCACTTGGTTCACTTCATTTGTAAAGGACATTGGTGGTGCTCTGTGAGTCCAGCAGCTTCCCAAATCCTCCAGCAATGAAATAATCGATGGTAAATAGCAAGCTGGTGACATAGCTGCATGCCTCTCCCAAGCCATAGATGCAGCTGTAGTGGGCACCATAGGACTAGCTCGTTCTCTATGCATGCACACAACCACCCGGAACGCCTGCTAGCCATGATGGGCAGAATTCAGCATTATGTACATGACGCTCTTTAAAGAGTTGGTGAGCTCTCAATGTCTTATAGCCACTCATGTTGTCTCCTTCAAACTCCTTCTTTGGAATATGCAACAGGCAGCTCTCAAGCCTAGAAAACGAGACCTCTGATGGACACTTACACAGATCTTTTGTCCATCGCTTGCTGTCAAAACTGCCCACTTCTGCCATGGAGCCAACTTGACAGTAGAACGGTAGTGCATCCGAAGGAAAGGAGGCCTTCCTCAGATGAGTAAGTGTGTAGCACGCAGAGCAGCCTCAGTTGGTCATCTTTGATATCTTTAAGTAAAGCACAACTTTTACTGCAAATCAATTTTTGTAACACAGCCAACAACAGGCAATCTCAACGATTACAGAACCGATCTCAGGTCCTTCATGGTTAAGACAGTGACTTCCTTCTAAGTTGAAGGCACTTGTGGTGTTGATGGCCCTTCAACATCTGCAGTCTCAGTCTCAGAATTCAACACTACTACCTCCGATCCGAGTCCATTGGTCTATAGAAAACACCTCTCCAAGAGAAAGCACAATCGAGGCAGTATAACATGAATTACGTATAATTCATGGTAATTTACAGAAGCCTGAACAGGACTGAGACTAGGAAAAAGATTGTAGAATAGAGATATGCTCCACAATCTCCACAAGTCGAAAGTTCCAGCAGCTGTGCCAGGCATCAGTGCCCTCATGCGCCATTTTTATCTCATACCCAGACTGACAATGATCAAAGTGTGGACTGGCCTGTAGTAATATGACAATTAATTGCTGTCATCAGGCCC
>JAOWAW010180731.1:1500-14532 GCA_028565695.1 Nicola tetela
TCTATAATATTTAAATGCCCTCGGTAAGAGGTCTAGAGCCTATCCATAGGCTACAGCAGTCTACAACACAGTAGATTTACAATATAGATGAGTGTACGTGTATTCTTGTGAACAGCCTGGGTTGATTTTCTTTGGCACACACTTCTGATTACCACATGATCTATTGCTATCCCAATTGGTTGAGCACTAAGAAACTTTGATGTTGAAGTCATCGAAGGGTAGACATTTCCCGTATGTCACGTGATTGTTGCCATGACATTGGCCAATCCGATTTCTGCTTAGCGTCACGTGGGCGGGCGGTAATTCTGCCATCCTGTCCTCCGAAGATGCAGTTCCCACCCGCCTAGGATCAGGCTCTGCCCGCTTTTTTTAGGATGACGACGGCAAGTAGATCTACTGGCCAACCTCTCAGAAAGAACACCATGGCGGGATCATGAATTGGATCTCCAAAAAGGCGTCGCTGTCACGTATTTACACCAACCACTGTGTTAGGGCAATGTGTATAACTTGTAAACTATCGGATCACGGCGTAGAAGACCATATAATTAATGACAACCTCCTGCCATCGCTCGGCGCAGACTTTAGGTTCCTACAATCGACCAACAGAGGCACAGCAACAGAGAACGGCTTCAATCCTTGATGGAGATATCGACGACTCCATTGATTCGCTTCTATAGTTGGCCACCCCTGCGCATCTCCAGCAGTTCGAGCAGCCGCAACTCCAACCATTGATCATTCAGCCCCCAGAGCTTGTTGCACCACCACAGCCCATTAACTTCGCTGGTGCTTCATCCTCTGGTTGCACATTTAACTTCACGATTAACATGTAACTGTTTGCAACATGTAAACTTTCTGTATCCTGCTTCAGCCTTGTTTGTTTTGTCAAAGTGTTTCATAATGATTGTTGGGATTGAACTCATGTGCAACTTTGTTTGTGCATTCAGGAGCTAGGTTCTAGACCCTTGTACTGAGGCAGGACCAGTCTGCCTCCAGCCCCAGCGCCTGCAGCGCTCGGGCTCGATTTGCCGGTCCTGCCCTCGTACTCGAGTAGGAACCAATATTTCTGCCATATGGAGCATCTTCCATTACATGGATCTGCAGTATGAATGAAGATATTCACATTCTACGTGAAGGTATTCTTGGGAAGCCCAAAAAGGTCTCCAAGATGACCATTCAAAATATCTATTAGTAACTTCTATCCTTACCTAGGACTATCAAAGACATATCTTGTTGAGATGCCAAACTGTTTAACACTCGCAGCTTGCTACAATGAAGCTGTTAGCTACAATCGAATATTCTACTGACTGACCGGACAGCAACTACACCTGTGATTGACATTGATAGTAACATTATTTCGATGATAGAGAAACTCAAAGCATGCCCTTAGGCACAGTCACAAGGAATGCCTAACAACTATGCACATTAAATAGGGTGCCGGCTGATCTGAAACTAGGGACACACAGGGATGTTGGAAAGACCTTCATTTTTGACCTCCAAAAAGAAGCAAACAAACACTGGAACACCTTAGAGGCTTAACTTGCTAAGACAAGTTACATTTCAAGGCCCATCTTATTGCCAAATAACTTCCTCTGCTTGTGATAGCTGCGTCACATGTGTATTGTCCTGCACTCCTAGTCCAAAAACCAATGCTGTAGCTCACAGCGAAGTTTGACAACTGCCCATCATCCTGGCAAAGTTTGAACAGAGCTTGTCATCAACTTCCACAAAGAACCTGAGACAGGCTTTATATGGTAATGTGTTTTTAACCCTTTCAAAGCCAACTAGTTTATGTT
The DNA here is from genome assembly GCA_028565695.1 of Nicola tetela. Classification (NCBI taxonomy): domain Eukaryota; kingdom Metazoa; phylum Porifera; class Calcarea; order Clathrinida; family Clathrinidae; genus Nicola; species Nicola tetela. The sequence continues at coordinate 3,294 of JAOWAW010180731.1, forward strand.
TCCATACGCACAGTCCAACTTGAACCCAAATTTGTGGGAAACCTAAACAAAATCTCAAATCATGCACCCATATTTTTCTGAAAGCTAATATCCCAAGCAATCTTTTAAAAGTGACGATCCCTACTTTGTAGCACAAAATTTCCAACACCATTATACATTTGGAAAAAATGGCAAACATGCGCTGAACATTATACTTACCCGTGCGCATGCTTCGCACGGGTCATTGAATGTGGTTCATGCACATTATGCACGTGTCCTGGAGGGCGGCACATTTGTTTATGTGCGACGCGAGATCACAGCTGAGGCAGCATGCAGCATTGCGGCGTTGTTGCAGTTTTCGCGCCCAGCACTGCGACATTGTTGCAGTTTTCGCGCTCATTGGCTGTCACGCATTGTCTACATGTAAAGGTCACAACATTGCGGTTCAAGGTCTATCAGACTCAACAAATGATGTAGCGCTGGAGTCGGCGTAGGCTACGGGAACATGCGCTCGTCTGCCTTTGGAAGGCCGATTTCGGGGTTTTCGAGGGAGGTAGGAAAGTCGTCTATACGATCATGACACGTTCGAGATGTAGAGGAACGATCTCGGATAAGTCTGGTACGAATCGGCTCAGTCGTTTTTGAACGCATGCGTTACAGACAGACACACAGACACACAGACACTGACGAAAATAAATATTAGATAATGTGTGGCTGATACGTATACGTTTCGACGCTTTACGCCTTCCCCGGTCGTTATTAGAACAATCCAGGCTTGAAACTTTCTTTTTGTAATTTTTCGTTCACCTTTTTTTTGGTCCGTATCACATAAATGTGATAAATGACTATTCCGGAGGGCACGGAGAGAAAGACTTTCAATCCATTTAGGTGATACTTCAAATGATGATTGCAATTGAGACAAGGGCATACTCATCTGTCACCATGGCAAAAATCTAGGCAGCACACCTCTTGGCTGCTACTGAGTAGTTCTGTTTTCTTACTCTTTGCCTTAACGTTCGTTTTACAACAAAAAAGACAGTACACTTTTACTTCTGTGGCCGTTCGCCGACCACTGAGTAAACGTGGTGTATGACGTAATTGTACTCACCGGTCTCCCTGAGCGTGAGTGCACACGCGAGATAACCTTATGCAACTGCATATGCATGAAACTCAAGTTTGACATTGCGTGGATGTTGTGAATTCTTTTACCTGGTGGCGGGGTAGGCCAAGGTTGTGTGGAATTGCTGGCTTTAGCCACCTGAACACGCATGCTCAGTGCCACGCACAGAAGGAAAATCAGTGGCAAAAGCCTGGTTCTTAGACATCCTTCGCGCCGACCATTCACCGCAGCCATGTCTTTGCCACACCGCGAGACACAGCATGGTGTTGGCTTAGCTTTGCCTGCCATTTAACAGCTTAAGCAGCTTCAGACTGGCTGCGGTAGTCCTAGTTCGCGTTGAAATCCTTAGATATGTAGCGGCCAAGGTACTGGTGTATTTAAGTAAGCCTCTTCAGCTTACCGTTCACGATTTCGGCCGAGGGAAAGGGAGTTTCTATTTCTAGAAAACAACAGGTGCTACGAGTCCAGAAAACCGCGTCACCACTCCAACAAACATTTTCCCCCTGGCGGAATTCTTTCAGTACTTACACGGCCATCCCTCGGTCGCAGGAACCATTATTTCGTGAACTCCAAACTTAGCTGACTTCGGCTCGGAAGGCAAGGCCCTCGTACCAGCAGGATACGAACCGAGCACGCTGTAAGACCAGAAGTGCGGCTGGCACCCCCGGCGTTGCCCTGACGCATGACTGTCTGGTAATCAGCCGCTCGTATCGTGTAGATGTAGCGATGACTGCGGTTTTTGATCAGACCATGTTCTATCTCGACTGGTTTGTCATAATTGAAAAATATTTAATGACATGTTAAGAGAGAGACTTCATGGCTAAAATGACCATCAGCGTGGTTTTTGTGTGTTCCATGCGCACACACTGTTGCTTCTCACCCCGTAGCTCAGCTCTAAGGCCGATGTTGCGGAGTAAAAGTCGTAAAGCACTCTCCAGGTGGTGACTGAAGCGCGTTTTCTGCAGCTGGCTCCAAGCGCTCTGCCGTTGAAGCTTTGTTTCTGATATCACTCTGTCCCCTGCGCTCGAGCCCAACTGGCCGAGATCCGTATGCCAGCCGGTGTGCAATTCACAGCATCAGTACAAATACGAACGGTCTGTGTTTTGTTCGGTTGCCGATTCGCTTGGACTAAAGCATACGCCGAGGGCGCCTCAACAGACTACAAAATCAAACAGTACAAAACAATAATTATACTACTGCCCAACCCTACCGCACCCTCAACCTCACCCTTTTATTGATCGTTGGTGTAATAGTAATGATTGTGCATCATGACCAATGTCGGCGGCATTTCTGGCGAAACGTCTCGTGAGAACAGTTTCCTGTGACAGGTGGAATTCCTCTTCATATCGTGGCTACACAATCAGGACACAGCAACCTATCTGCATTTGCCGCACACCAAGGAGAAACAGGCCACACGATCTACTGGAAATCCAGCATCGCGCTTAAGGAGACGCAGGGCAAGAAGTGGAAGATCCACGAAGCGTTGAAGATCCAGCAATGGGAAAGAAAAGCGAATGTAGCTTCACGAACCAAACCAAAGGATTAGAACTTAGCAAGATATGGTTAGATTTATTTAGGAGAAAACTGTATTGAAGATAGATCGCTACATGTCAGATTAAGAATCTTTCACCACGCGTCAACTTATCACCACGCACTGCTACACTCTAATTGTTACGAAAACCATGTCTTCTTCTCGGCGGTTGAGTTCCGGCTTAAGGTTTGAATAGCGAGCGCTTCTTCGATGTGAAGGCACAAGTCGTTCCGGCAGTGTTTTCTTATCGTGAAGTCGATCTTGGCTGTTAGCCCGAGATGCTTCTTCTTGTACCCCACAAATCCCGCACCCACCTTCTGTCATTCCAACCCTATAAAACACGCATCTCCAACCGGTTGAGATATCATTTTTTCTCATTTTTTCTCTGCGAGCCTGATGATGGTGTAGTACACCGAAACGTCCTTCCTTTCCTTTCAACCACTTATTAAAACTTCACATTCTTGTCTTTATTTAAATTTCAATTGAAGCGTAGTCTGTCAACAAATGATTTCCTTGTCGGTGTGGAGGAATTTCTGGTACAAGAATTTATCAAGCTCTAAAGTTTAATTTTCCACGTAGTTTCGTGAAGCGTTTTCAGTGAAGGCTTTAGAGTGACTAGTCTGTTGAGGCAGTTAACGTTTATTTTTTGCTATTGCAAGTGAATACAGTTAAATTCCATTGTGTGCCCACATGCCATCATATGCATGTATGTACTTATATCTTGTTTATAATTATTTTGTGTGCTGCGCGTCATAATTTCATTATATGTTGTAGCCTACTTCTCAAAAATATATACTACCATGGCCACTACTAGAAAAAGAGGGATTTATTAACATACAATTTGCATCAATACAACACAATACAACTTAACATAGAATATCATGCTACACAGAACCAGAAAAACAATAAAAACCTACCAAAAATTGAAGACAACGTGAGAAAGCGCTTCGTTGAAAGCAGTGTGGAAGCAAAGCAACGGAAAATATCTCCAAAAAATTCAACTGAATAGCCCACTACAAAAAAAAGTAAAAAAACTAAACAGTTTGAGCTGCACACTCAGCCCTTGCGGTGTCTGCTCTCTGAGAGCATTTAAGCCGTGTGGAATATCTCCCGCTGTAATCGTCATAATATTCACCAAAGTAACATGCGTTTCGCACAAGTAACTAGGGCATGAGCTTTTCTTAGGGATATTCTCCGTTACACATTCTGATTTAGTGCCCACTGCGTTGATCACAGCTGCAGACACAGCAAGCGCTCGCTTGATGTGGGATCCTGCAAGTGTAGATGTGCTTGTATTGGAGTGTGCGGTTTGTTACGGGAATCCGCCAGCCGACAATGCAGGGCATAACTGGCCATTGAGAGTTGATGGGCCTTGCTAAAACTCCACTGACCTATTTGGAATCTTGTAGTGGGCTGGATGGAATGATTCCGTGTCGATCAACTGTTTATCCCGAAATGACTAGCCTTTCTACGTACCACGTTTTTTGGGAATGGTAGGAAGAGTGGAAAGTTTATTACCCCGGTGACTCTCACTGTTCAGGTTCTATTCAGCTCAGCAACTGCGCATGCACAGACGAAGAGGGTGCCAAGGAACTGGTCTCCATCCAAGCGAATGTCAGCAGTAGAGCCAGCCCTCCAGTCAGGTGATTGAAGATGCCAGTCAGGTCAACACTGAGTGTTCATCGCCGAGTCTATAGGGAAGCTGTGGCGACTGCACCATGACCTGTTGGACTAAGAAATGCGTCGGTCGTATTGTTCCTCTCTCTTGTGCTAATTGTGGGCCTTCCGTCAAAGGGTGACATGAACACTGGTACCACAAAGGCACCGCCTACATTACCTCCAGGTCAGTCGATTTTCTACATGGTTTCTTTGCCACTAACATTTAATTTCAACCATTGGCATTGCGTCTGTACCTGTTGCACATAGACTATTTGTGACTTTGGTCACTGAGTCCTTGACACTCACTACATGCACGCAGCAACGTCATTCCCTCCAAGGCACAGAAAGGCACACATACCATGATGTGATGTTAGCCGTGTTACATCCCTGAATTCTTGTGGATCTATATGAACAACAAATTAAAGTCTGTGAAGAACAAATTAATACATCTGAGGACTTTAAGAAATTCACTTAGTCCCAGGTACAACACTGCCAATCCCATGGTACAGTCCAGGTGTGCCTTTCCGCATTGATACTAATGGTTCTATATGCTTAGGTTGCACTCTTAACCTGTGTCAATTTTGTACTTATATTTTCATACCTCTCAAGCTCTCTCACCTCACACGTGACGAAGGTCAGCGATTACAACATGTACACTTGGAACTGAGACGCACATACACACGTACAGATACACAAGTGCATGTACGCTCCCAAACTTATGTTATTTGCAATTGTGCGTTGTAAAAGCATACAGGTCATACATGCACACACACAAAGACCACACAGGACCAAGGCTTATAACAAGTGCTCAGTTTAATCTGTCCCACTCACTACATTGACAGTAAATTCACCCAGACACAATTGGCTAGTAATGGTGGCAGTAATCCTGGTATTGCATGCCAAAGATAATTGCTGACATGAACTGAAGACACAATTGAGTGCTGAGATGTTCATGCCCAATCCACCATTATCATTAATTAAGGTGACTCTCACTCTTCATGAGGGATCATGGATCTTTTATTTCAGCTGTAAAAAACCTGCTTCTCTCACAATGCATGTGACTCAACGTTTAGCAGCAAATAATTCAAGTCAATCATGCCTTCTTATTATGTTGTTTATCTCCTCAGGAATGTATTTCAAAACCAGTTGACACTCTGCCAGCAATAATTGCACAGAGACTGTGAATGCATGTTATCATACCATTCATTTCCATGACCTTGTCAGGCAGTGAAAGGATAGAACCAGCCGTAAACACGCGTGACGGATGATCAGTGCTGGTGCTGTTTGCACTGATAGCTGGATAGGACAGGGCTTCTAGGCTTGAAAGGGCTCCAGGCGAATGCCCTGTACAACCCAGCTGTGATTAATAAAGTATAGGATTCTTTCAGATAATATTATGACTTTGTTCAAGTCAAATTGATGCGTTTTGAAGGAAGTTGCGCTCACATTATCGGAGGTGTTGTAGTGCTTTTTCATTTCTCACTCTGTAATTATACACTGGTGACTATCATAATATGGAATTATTTTCATCAATGTCTCACACAAATAGTCTCCCTCTTGACAAGAAAAGACCAGCTCTATCCAGCAAATCAGCTATCACCCTAGCTCTGTGTTTATTGTCTAATTTAAACACAACAATTCATTCAATGCCAGAAGAAGAGCATACAAAAATAGGGCCATTGAAAACCTGAGTCATTTCAAAAGATTCATTATGTAGCCAGTGCAATTCTCATCTGTCCAGTAGTATTTCTCAGCTGTTACTGACAATACTTCATCCACTAGAAGATGTTCTCTCTGTGCAATCTTAAAACACATAGCACCGGTATTCTCCAGCTATAATGAAACATTTCCCACATTTTAAAGCCAAAATAAAAGATGGTAAGCTAAGTAAGCTTATGTAGCTAGAAGGCACTCATCTCCAATGCCTTACAGCTTGTATGAATGTCTTAGCTGCTCTCTGCATTTTACCAGTTGCAATTGTGTATGGTATAGATGCTAATATAATGTTGTCAACAAAAAATTGCATGACTCAAAATGTGCACTGTCTTTGTTATGATCTCTTTTTTGCAGCAACATCGATAGAAAACACTCACTTTAGTGCTCCATGCCAAGGACTATACTCTCCTGACAGCACATTTTGCTTTCCATTCTTGGAGTTTAACGACTTTTGGGCATACCTGTTCATAGTGAATTGCTCAGCCATTCATTGCCCTGTTGGCCATGTGTGCCTTGCAACTTCGTGCCCTCATCTACATGACATACAGTCATGCGGTGAAAATTTGACACAGAGTCTCGCAGTGTGCTACAATCACAGTGCTACACAACCTGTAAGTGGTAAAATTTTGGCCTTGAAAACTTCAATCACATAGTCCCATTTTTTTGCTTTAATTATTTTTTGTAGTTATTATTATTATATATTTCAAGGATTCCTCAAATAGAGGATGTTTCCTACAATCAAAGTGTCACCATTGAAGTACATACATCACAAGAAATCTGAGCGACTGATTAAGTGAGAGTGTGTGCTACAAGGGTATGGCTACTGTGAACAACAAAAGGCAACAATTTAGGTGGGTGCATTATTGGAGGAAGGTTCAGGCTGATACTTGCCTAGGTACATGTGCAGGGCGAGTGATAAGGATCATATTGGTGTGATGTCCATAGGAGTTCCAGACATGTGCGGAAGGTGTGAGTTTCCTTTATCTGTTGGATGTTCGCTGGGAGCTCTTTCCAAACGACAGAGCAGGTAAAAAAGAATGATTTTACTGTGCTTACTTTATTGATTTGGGGAAGAATCCGTATGGCTGGGCAGCAGAAATCATAGGCTGTGGTTGCAGGGGAAGGGATGTAGTCTAGTAATAGGGCTGACTTGGTTGTTAGTAAACGATGGTAGGTTACTAGCGCATTGACACACTGGCGCCATCGAAGAGATGGCCCAACCAACAGCTTCAAGCACCACTTTTGGGGGACCCCAGGGTACCTTTACAATGCATCAGGCAACTCCAGCTTGGAGGCATTCCAGGCAGAGGGTGTCCTTTGATGTGAAGCCAAAGTGCCAAAGGGAACTGCCATATTCCAGCATGAAGTGGACATAGTTAGTATAAAGATGTTTGGCAGCAGATTGAAGTATCCATCAGCACATGAAACGGAGCAGACCACAGCGCTGTAAAGCTTTGGGAAGAATGGCGGTAATGTGCTGTCCCCAGGAGAGATCACTGGAGAGGACTATACTGAGATGTTTGTGGTGTCAAATTGGGGTGAGTTGCGTGTTCTCATAAGTCTAACCACTAGCGGCAATAGAAAATTATTCTATTATGTTGCACTATGGTAACTGATCATGACTAGTAGTTGCTTGTTCCTATTATGTAATGACACATTGTGCGACCAGCAAGTAAGTTTTCCATAGCTCTCAGTGGCGCATTCACTAGCACTCAGTGGTAACCATTAACAGCAGCCAGGTTGTATCGAGTCACACTATTACTGCCACAGCAAGGCATTCAGAAATCCAATCAATCCACAGAGTACAGGTAATTGATCAAACTTCTTCTTTTATTCCACAAGTCTGTTGATATGAACAGCCGGTAGTTTCCGGAAACAGGAAGCTTGTGCAAACTGCAAGACAGCGCGATGTGACAATTGTGCCTTTTGGAGCGTGAGCCATGAGCTAGTGCTAGCAAAATCTACAACCGTGAATCAGGTTTTGAAGAAAGCATCAATATAGTCTTTGGCTCGTTGAAAACACTATTGTTCACTATTGCCTGGGCATGCCTGCCCACAATTATCGCCAAAACCTCATTACCGTGCTATATTATCAATACAACTTTTAATCGTCACACTACTACTAGAAACCTCTCCTCAAGTCTTCTAGAAATCAGCCATATTGTTTCTAGGTTGCCTTACACTGTGACCTTGCCTGGAACAGATTATATATAGTGCATTTGCTTCTTTATGTCTGGTTTACACCAGAATAATGTTTGATCAAGGCTGGGGTTTTGATTTGGTTGACTGTCAGAGGTGGATGGGCTAACATAATGGCAGCTGAAAGGAAATCCAAGGCTTTCAAAATTACTTTTAACACTTTGTTTGCAATTGCAATGATTAGTGCCGAAAAAGATTTTGCCCAAGAAGATTAGGTGGGCCAGCCTCGAACCCTGATCATCACCACCTGCATCCGCACCCTGAGGCTAGACGCATGGCTGAAAAAGGGCCTGGCCAAATTGCCAACCAATGCACTGAAAGTGGTAGATTCTCATCAATACGGCAATTCATTCCGACAGTAAACCTCCAGTTTAGCACTGGGCAATCAGTATCTGCTTTGTCGTAAAAGCAGCCAAAAAATGTGGTATACATGTAGACATACATGTATGTTGCATTTTTGTATAAAACGTTTTGTTGCTGCCAGTTTGGCCTTGTTCACAGACATGTAGATATCAAAGGTACAACCACAGTAATCTGCCACTTGTGGTCAAGGGGTCTGTCCTTTTCCACACCCCATCCCACCCCTCACCCACCTCCCAAACAAAAATAAAATGCATTCCCCTTCCCAGCTGCTCCACTAAATTGGAAATTTACACTTACATTGCCAGGGTTCAGTGCTACTTATCAGTTTCAATAAACATCATTAAATCTACTCAATCGCTCTGCACATGCAGAAGTAAACATTTCAACCATAACCCCAAGCAGTATTTGCAATAAAGAATTGAATCATGAACCTTGAAGATTTTCCAGCTAATCTATTGTGGTATGGTCCGCTCTGGTTGTTAGAGTTGTCATACTTCCACTCAGGCTGCATGTGTTTCTCATAGTTCACCTTGACTCCGCAGAGGTTTGCATGAACAACACGTGCAGAGTGGAATTTTGTCTTCTCTAAAACCACCAAAGCAGACCATGCCCTGATAACTTACCCAGAAGAGCATCGCACTAAATTTGTCATGTCCCTGGTTCGAATCCCAATCGGGGTGATGGTTGAATGTTTCCCTTCAGCATTTGTCAGGCAACATTTTGAAAGTATTATCTCCCACTCAAAAAATAATACCTACATACTAGTACATTTAGCAGCCACATGGGAATGACATTCATTTATTTTTCTTCTACATTTGCTACAAACAACTCATTTTCCCTCTACCTTTTCACCTGTTAAGCCATGTCACCCAGGGATGGTTTGGTGCTCTGCAAGACATCCATATTTTTTCTCATGGTCTATTGTTGTAACGGAGTGAAGAATTGTCCAAATTGTGAGGACAAGATGAACTGCTCAGGTACCGGAAAGCATGAGATAATAGCACACTAGTCAGAATGATCATTGTGATGGACACTCAAATGTCATTCTCCAGGGAATTAGATTTTGATAAGATGCTACACTTAAGAAAACACCACCCCAGGGTAGGCTGTAATTTTGGTTGATGCTGGCTAAACTATCTGTAATATGCGCTTGCGCCACTTGTTGTACTGATATCTTTAGTAACAGGCTTGTCATGGAGCTAGTTGCACCTCTACCATTCATATTTCTCCCATGTTCAGGGTGCTCAGTTGAGTCCATCTTATCTGCACAGTGTTTGTCTGCTGACTATCATTCAATCTCCAATACTTATGCATAAGTGCCCTGGTTTACATCTTATCTAGTGTTTAATGACAATAGTGCATCCAGCCATAATACCCTCATATGAGCATGCATATTGAGAAAGAGATGGTCATTCTGCGTATTGAGCACTTACTAAGCTAATGTGTATGCCTGTCTATGTACATGTGTGTGTGTGAAAGTGTATGTGTATGAGGGCTGAAATTTACAAATCAGTTAATTCATAAATTAACTTTTAACAACCGGCTTAACAGTTTCTGCAGAATGAGTAAACATTAAACAATGTTGAGGAATTTATGTGGTACAATGGTGCTACTCATGGTGTTAAACATGGCAAAGGAGACTTAGAAGAGTCGCAAGAGCTCTGCCAAGCTCCAAGTGCAGGCTATCTGTCATGTTGCCATGGCATAATCTACACCTCTCTCACTGAAGTCTCATGCTAAGTCCTTGACACATGTGCACATACTATTACCCAAACTGATGCCAATAATAGCACTGAGATGAGTGAAAAAGCAGGCATGGAGACTTTAATCTTCATTGAGCTGCTGTCTGAGAAGAGCTAACTTGTCTAAGACATAAAAAGTTATTTTTAGTTCGTTTGAGGCTGATTAAATTTCCTTTTCATTGGAGACAGAGCTCTGTCATGACTTGATTTTTCCAGCCATGGCTCTCCCCTGGTGCAAGTTACAGCAATCAACCCCCACTTCAATACACTCAGATTTCTTTTCATAATGTCCCCCAGGAAAGACATTGTCGCTTGTCAAGCATTGCATTCTGTCTCCAATACCACTCTGCTCAGCTAATGGTGTTGAAGAGCCATGCAGAGAAGAACCATGCCCAGCCAAAGGTATAAGCTAAATAAAGATGAAGAAGTCAGACCTTGAGCAAAGACTACACATTATTTCAGCAGAACTACACCAGTTGAGGGCTTGTCATTTGCGAGGGTAAATACCCTCTAGCAAACGACACGGATCTACTGTGGTGGAATTTTAACTGATGTGAATGAAAGCGGCTGTCTGTACATTGTAAAACTAATCATAATATAGATGTGCAAGAATGCAATTGTGGTTCCTGTGGAACAGGTGTTTTCAGTATACAGTCTGTAGGTGAGCAAGCTGAGAGGAGCATCAAGTCCTATCAATTGTGGATGCCATGACATTCGTGGCAAACAGCAGCTGCAGCATCTTTAGTACTGCTAGATCCACAATTGAGAGTGATTCATGGACTGCCAACAGCACTGAAGAGGCCTAGAGAGGATGAAGATGTAAAACGTTTCACTTCTCACAAATTGAAAGCACTGCCAGTGAGAGTGATAGCATTAATAAAATTTAGTCCGTCTAACCTCTTCTTCTTCTTCTTCTTCTTCTTCTTCTTC
>JAOWAW010180953.1:5706-19300 GCA_028565695.1 Nicola tetela
TCCTGCTCAACAGAATAACTGTTAGCTTGCAGATGATATCAACATGTGATATACTTGATTGAAGAAGTATTTTAAGGTCAAAATAGAGAACTGTCAGGTGAATTTCAAGAGTATTACTGTCTGTGTCACCAAGTATTGTGTGTACTATGTGGAAGGCTTTAGTGAAGGAGACTCTTTGTTTTAGTCACAGAGGTGCTAACATGAGAATCCATAGATTGAGTGGGTTGCTGTGGGGGTGACAATGGGGCTAGGTGTATCATTTGAATATATCCACTAGCTGTTGAATGTGCGAGCCATAAATAAATTACTTCTTCCCAAACAAAAGCTGAAATTTATCACTGTAACCATTTTTTTCCAGGCTGAATTGCCGTTCACAGCTGGTGTTATCCTGTCAGTTTTCGGCGAGCCAGATGAGGATGGATTCTATCAGGTGAAGTTGATGCAGAGGCATATTAGATAGATGGCACAGTTTCTGAGAGGATGTTTGAATCTGTGGTGCTCTTCTGCCAGGCATCTTGTAGTTGTGAGCACAGCAATTCTTTGTTTGTGTTGTTTTCAAGGTGGTGTAAAAACACCCAGTTGGCCTTGTCTCGTACAAATCAGAAATAACACTAAGTCTCATGGGCAATATTTCTAAAATGACTTTTTTTTAAAAAACTATGCCAAATTGTGTCTGTTGTTACGGTCAGAATTTTCCTTTACAAGCTGTTTAGTCACAGCAGTTCTTCCACCATGACTGTTGAATTTTATGCTTGGGTATCAGTGAAAGAAAACTGAATGTGAAGTGTGCTCCATAAAGTTCAGTTGAATCTGTTGTTTGCTTGAAGAATTTTCTCCTGTTCTTTGTTGGGTTTTCAGGGTGAGCTCAATGGTCTGCGTGGTTTAGTGCCGTCCAACTACATCGAGATGGTTCCAAGTGAAGACATTATTGTCATGAAGGATGGTACTCTTGGCATCTATCAGGAGGGCATGACACGCGAGGTTGGAATTGACGTTGACTTCAACGAATCCCACAATGAGGTTGGTTTTCAGTCCAACATCACTTGTGTTTGTTGTTGTTGTTGTTGTTTTTGTGTGTGTCTGTGTCTGTGTAAATACACCAACCACATTTGCTTGGTTTAATTTTCTGTGCCTTAGGGGTGTTGGTAGATCTGAAGTATGCGCATGCTCAAAACTTTCCAGAATAGAACTTAGTTTTATTCCCAGTGTTCTCTGACAGTCTCTGTGTATTAATTTGCTCTCATAGCTAAAACATAAGTCGTACTGAGCAGCCTAGGTTCATTGATGACAACGGTTTTGACTTTTGACTGAACATTTTCAAACATACTGTAATGAATGGCTGTATATCTGCAGTGGAGAACCAAAGCTGTAGGTCAAAGGTCAAAGTTACCAGACAGCCGGGGTGGCAGTGTTGAGTTAGTTATCAGATTGATCATATTTTGTTTCTTCACAAAAAAAATGAAAGAAGAGGAGCAGCAGCTAATGAAATTTATGGTAAAGCCTGTCTAAAGGACCTGTATTGAAGCAGGTAAACCTGAAGTATGGCAGGTTCCGTGGGCCATGCAGCAACAAATTCAAGGCTTTAACTAAGCTGATAGACACATGCTGTAAATATTATAGTCAGCGTTCAAGGGAGAATGGAATACAAAAATGACAACAAATCCAGTTGGCTTAACACAACCCTAATGTCAACATTATTATTACAATCAAGCTCTATGCATTCTAGGGCATAGTGGGTCCTGAGCAGTGCCAAACCACTGCAGGCTATTGACCCATAGAGAATGGGATGTAGTGTGCGATAGTGCGACTGAGACAATGCTCAAGACTGTTGGCACTCAGAAGATACTGGGAAAAATAAGAGGCCATTACAAACTCACACATTACTGAAATATTGTCAGCTGCATCAGGAAAGAAACACTAGTTAATATTCCACACAACTTTAACTGGGTGTAAAACGATTCTACTGGGTACCCGTTACACTACTCATTATGTTTGGGGATCGTTAGGCTAACGAGTACTCATAAAGGAAAAAACTGAGAAGTTTAGCGTGTCTACACTATGCTTGGAGTGGCCCAAACGTTTTATGTGGGCTGTCCTTGCACACAACTGCATACTACACAGACTATGCACTGCCATTCAAATCGAACTTTAGACAAGCTCATGATGCTCGGCAGTATCCAGCAGTGCAAATATACAATACATGTACACGCAGCCTGATTGAAGGGGCAGGGGTCTTGTACAGTACTTGTTTGCTCGCTCGTTAAGAAAGATGCCTCGTCATTAGCTTATGTATATGATTGTTTTACCGCTACTTTTATTAGTTACCCTACGTTGAGTGAAAAATAGTGCATTGGGATCAAAACCTTACGTGGAGGAATTTATCTACATGAATGTGTGGATGTCATGTGAGTGCATTTTTTTGGACAAATTAGCAACCAGAGTACTAAATAGTACGTAGAGCAACTTAGATCTTGACACACCAGTGTGATAGTCAACCTTCCTCTGTATCTCCAATGACATTAATTTTAACACTGAGTTCTTGTGAACTGACCTGACTGTGAGCTGATCGAAATGTGACGCCATCTTATGCTTGATTTATTGCAGCCACCAAGAACAAGAAGACTTAGTCAGGAAAGCACATCATCCACCAAGAAAAAAGGACTGGTGAGCCGAAGCCGACGCTTTGTAAAGAAAACGTTCAGCAGACACTCAAAGAAGAGCTCATCATCACTCACCTAAAAAAAATTCAAAAAAATGAAATTTCTTTGCCCCAAATTTTTATCTGTTCTCAATGCAGAGGTTGTCAAAATTGATATGATCTTTGAATTATAAAGGAGTGGTATTAATGTTGTAAAAAAATTATTAACAATTTTTTTCTAATGTATTATGAGAGTTGTCAATGTTTATGCAGCTGGCTGCAACATATTTTACATATTTGATCTATTTCTCATCGCATGTGTACAATTCAGCGAACCCCACATGTGACTTCTCGGATTTCTTGTTTTCTCTTTTGACTCAGTTGAATTCAGCTTTTCTCAGTGTGTTTGTTCAAATTATTGCAACTGACTGTTAACTGTCTGTTTATTTCTCCAATGCATCCAAACTCTGTGTTCTCATCTGAAGTCCAGGCTTTAATAATAAGTGTGACCATTGTAATTTTCCTTTCTTCCTTCTGATTGATTTCCCTCACCGTGGTGCCATCGAAGTTAAACACATGTATGTACATGACATTGTATTATAGTATGTACTTTGGAAAATACATGTACTAGTAGTATTGATAGTCGGATTAGCAGACCCCTGTAACTCACTCACTCATTCACTCACTCACTCACTCACTCACTCACTCACTCACTCTGACTCTCTCTCTCTCTCTCTCTCTCTCTCTCTCTCTCTCTCTCTCTCTCTCTCTCTCTCTCTTCCAATTTCACGTCTTTTGCATGCGGATTCAACTTCAAAAAAAAAATGACACTAAGAGAGGTGGCCCTAGTAATATCCTGGCATTGACCCCAATCTGATATTTCCATCCAACCAAGCGGTATTTTCTCTGGAGACGGTAACAGTGAAGAGTTCGAGTGGACTTGCAGCCTGTAATTTCATTCAAATTTCAGATAATATTATCATTCAGTAACCTTCACTTTCTGCTTGGTTTAATATTACAAGCTCAGTTGTCCATAATGCACCGCGAGAAAAACGTGTTTTGTTTTTGTAATTACACTGTTTTGTTTTTGTAATTACACTGTTTTGTTTTTGCCATTGTTCGTTTGCAGAGCATACTTATCTTTTAACGTTACTCTGATTATTTTTTTATTTTTTAGTATAATCTTGACTGCCCTAATAATTGTTCAATTATTTTACTCTCATCGGGTAGCATCTGGGCGGTGTAGAGATTGAGGTGTGCTGAAGACTGCTGACCTGACCAGTGCTGTCACCATCAATCGCTCAAATTGCATGAGATCTAGAAATTGGACACGGACTGCTGTCACTGGCCTGCTGTTCATGATGGAGAGTTACGCCTCTTAGTAAACTTAGCTGGGGGTTCGTCATCTAGCTAGTTTGTCAATTTCTTTGATTACTGTAGGTCCGTAATAATTCGACCGAAATTTCTGTTACTTCTGAGGAAACGAAAAGAAGACGTTCCTTTTGCAAAAATTAAACAGCATAAATGAAAACAAAACGTTGTAAGTGGAAAACGTTCGGGTGGAAAAAACGAAGAAAAAAAAAGGAAGAACGCCCAACGGCGGAGAGACGAGGGGGAAAAAATGCAATGCACGCCCAACGTGGGGCTCGAACCCACGACCCTGAGATTAAGAGTCTCATGCTCTACCGACTGAGCTAGCCGGGCTGCGACGCTTCGATTTCGCCTGTTGTGTTAAATGAAGTTTTCTATACAGGAGTCAACTCCGCGGCGTGTTGGCGCGAACTAGCTGACTAGTGCGCACTAGAACATTGTATAAACAACCGGTCTTTATACAACTGTGTATGGGTTAGAGGCTCCCGCCAAATTGTCCCTTGTCGTGCCTATCGGATAACGGCCACGCTCCATAGTACAGGATTTTCAAGGTTAACTTTCGTCCTTTGCAGAAGTGAACTGCTTCATTCGAGTCTTGGCGGAATGTCGCAAAGGACAGACACCTGAAGCAACCAACTTGCAGCAGTGCTTGTGGCCTCCCGTTCTTGAAGTACATCGCGTTTGCTGGTAGTTCGGTTTCGTAAAGTGGTCTCGGAGAAGCATAGAGATGGCTGGCCGGACGCATCTCGACTACGACGACGAGAAGGGTAGGTCGTAACAGAGGAGCAGGACGTAAACAGCGGTCTTGTTTGCTCGATGCATATTCGTGACTTGTAGTTCCCCTCACGTATGCGCAGACAAATGTAAGAAGTTTCTGAAAGAGTTCTACGTCGATGGACCGACTGGAAAGGACTTCGTGTATGGAGAGCAGTTGGTAGGTAGCCGGTTTCGCTGCTGATGATGAAAACGTTGACTTCGAAGAGACTGAGAATTTTAGGTTCTTTTGTGCATTTTACTGGAGTGGCATATATCATGTACACACTTATGGATAAGCTGCGCACAAGCAGGTACATGTACTATACATGTACAGAACTGGGGTCTGAACAGTAAATAACCTCGTTATAACCCACGAGTCAGGTTGAACTGCCACTCAACTGATTAAGTCGGACATGCCATCATGAACACACTCGAAGGATTAGTGCAACCTAGCATGCTTGTAGGAATTTTTTTCCTGTTCTAAATCTGCTGCTTATGTCTGAATTGCAAATTGAGACTTTTCTTTTTTTGTTAAAAGTCCTGAGTGCTCTTGCTCAAATCATGACTATTTGCTTGTGGGCCGACCTAAAGCTCGTTAGCCTAGAGGATGATTTTCGGCGGTGTGCAAAACTTATTCTCAGGGCAAGAGGTGATCTTTTGACCAAGCTTAATTGACACTTTAGAAAGTGTTCACAATTCTATGTATATCCTGTTGCTTTAAGAGTTTATCACCTTAAACTTTATGCTCCTGGCATTTCTTAAAAACAAGTTGGTGCATGTAAAAGAAAAGAATTGTGGATAATGGCTGGTCAGTTGTGTAAACAGCTGCTTTTCGCTTATGTTTGCTCTCTTCTCTTTAGGTAAGAATCGCTCATCGTGAGCAGGTTGCCCTGATGATTGATCTTGATAATGTCGCAGAGGTGTGTGGACTGGGTTACTGTCTTTGGTTTGATACACTACATGCACGCAGACACACACCCTCCTTTTTATTTATTTATTTTTTAACATCCCCTTACTTTCTTTCATTTGCACCTGCCCTAATCTTTCCTCAAGTCTCAAAATTTCGTTTCAGTTTGGGTTCCTGTTCCTATCCCCACTTCCCTTTCCATTCCTTTTCTTCTTTCGCTTCCTTTAGCTATGTTTCGGTAACTACATCTAAATTTTTCTGCCACGGCCTTTGGTCTCATGCATGATAAAGCATGAGCAGATGATCGTGAGAAACCACATTCAGTCCACACCCATCGTAAGCTATACAGTAATACGCTACAACTCAAAACTAGTCAAGTACTATAATCCCGTACTCGTACTTTACAAACTCGTACCATAGATGGCTCACCGCCAGGCACATATACATACAACTAAATTTCCCAGCTTTCAGACATAATAACAGCGTCATCGCAACAGATTTGCCAGAATGTAGTACTTTTTTCATCTCTACTACCTTTAACTCATCTTGCTTATCCTAGTGTACGGCCTCAGCACTCACTGTTATACCTTATATCTGTCTTGATGAGGTCCTGAAACAGATCTGGTCGGCTTAGTCATATTTAAGAGTAGGTTTTTTTCTAAATTGACTATCCTTTTCCGTGATGTACGAAGGATGACAGTGATCGACTGATGAGTGAGGCCCTTCTGCTGCTGCTGTATTATATTTGCTTTTGGAATTTGCGATTCTGTACGTCTGATAGCACATGCTTGTTGTCAAGACTGGCAAAACTCGTTCCCATGGGCCATGACTGACACAGGCTTGCACCTCAGTACTGTATGCCACCTTGCATCAGCTCCACTATTGCATGTTTGGTGTTTTGAATTCACTCTTTGCATGTGACATACAAGCTGCTGTTGAAGCAATTTCTTTTGATTTGACACGCGCGTGCACGCAATACATCTACTAGCATTGGGGTGGCTGGAGTCACATTCCTGTGCCATTGCACAATAAGGTGTAAGTTGGTGACATGAGTTGATACTAGTGCTGTGTCAGGTCAAAGTTTGAATGGGTATCGGGTATCAGGTCCTGGCTCATGGGTTTCACGGGTGCCTATGGGTTTCTGCCAACATTGACCCCACCTTAAAAATATTAGCTTTTATCAACATGCAACATGCCCCCTGGCATGCTATAGATTATCATTGCAACATGGGCAGTGCCAATGGTGCAACATCTGCAACAGCAAAGCAGGCTAGATCAGAATTACAGCTGTTAGCAGCTTACTTTGCATCAGCACGGGCCCCACCCTGTAATTCACATAAAGAACGTACAGTGAATCTCGTCCTTACAGCTACCTGGGAATTAAGGCCTCTTCTCTGCAGTCCTTTCTGTACACTATTACGTACTATGAAACCTGAGAATGAAGGCCACTTTTTTTGTCCAGTCCCTTGGCTAGGCACTTGGTTGCTGCAGGTTTTAGTCCCCTGTGTACTCCCAGTGTGTGCAGAATTGAGTTGACTATACTGTAATTTTACTAATTTTCAGTGAAGTTTACTTTTTGGTAATTTCGGTACTCACCCTCTGATATCTAAAATTAAACTACACCTTGTAATGAATACCCGACAGACTGGCCTATGAACAAAAGCATGACTCCATGCTCGTGATGAACTATGCTGTGCATGCTTGCAGTGCTCTGCCACTACAGTATCCGCATGCACATGAGGCCTATACTCATGCTGCTGTTGACTCGCCATTCCAAAGAATTTTACGCAAGCAGGACTTGCCATACCCACTGAAAATGAAAGGTCGGGACTACATTTACTGAAATTTTTTGACACCAAAAATGAATAAAATTACAGTACATATGGGAACTGTTTGTATTTGTGTGGGCTAGTGTGTTCACTCAAAACAGAAGATTAAAGATTAATGGTGGTCGACTGATGAATGTGTCAAACACATCAGTTTGGATTGAGACATGCATGCATGCATATACAATTAGAGATCCTCTTTTTACCTCTTTTTGGGACCTGGGTTTTCCTGGCATAGTGGTGATGTGCCAGTGCATTAGGCACTGGCTGAAGTATTGCCTTGATCACTAACTAACAAAGACCCCTTGCTTTTGCCAGAGTGACCCTGAGCTTGCAGATAACATTGCTCGCAATACACGCCGCTACTCAGCATTGTTTGGTGATGCAATTCACGAGCTGTTGCCTGACTACAAAGAGCATGAGGTGAGGAGTTAATTTTGTTGGCTGTCAACTTGCTGTTTGTTCATGTACTATTTTGCAATAACCACCGTCTCACACAACTCTAATGGAAACCATGGTGTATCCAGTAGTGTAGTGCCCTCCCTTACTTCAGAAATCATCATGCCTAGCTGACTAAACACTCAACCGGGTTAGGTTTTTTATTTTCATTTTTTTTCTCTTTCTTTTTTTCAGAAGAGTCCAGCTTGAAGTGATTATTTTGCTACTTTATATTTGTGTATTTGAAGGAAGAAAAAAAGGAGCCTTTGTCAGGCGCAATGCGTTCAGTCTTGCTTGTTTGGCAGTGATATCATAGGCATGTGTGCTGATCTTCAATTTTGATCTCCTAATCTGTGCTCTGTTGTAATTCAATTTGCATTGGCGTGCAGCCAGAGGCTGTTGACTCACTGGACGTGTACATTGAGCACCGCCTGCTCATGGAGCAGCAGATCCGTGCACGAGAAGGCGGCAATGTCATACGTGATCCACGCAACATGTTCCCACCAGAGCTTCTGCGGCGTTTGTAAGTTTAATGCAAGTATCGCTTGCATGGGTTCTTGGACAGAACAGGTAGCGTCATGAGTCATTACTTGCACTCATACCCATATTCAATCTTCATGGCAATCTGTTGTGTGCATGTTTGCTTGTACTGTAATGCTGTCATTAGTGCCGTGTGGCTCCTCAGTCAGTATTGTGTTTGCCTGTTTTGCCCCAGTGAGGTGCACTTTCTTCATCAGTCAGCACAGAAGCCTATGTCCATCCGTCAGGTCAAGGCTGACAGCATTGGCAAGCTGGTGGTTGTGAGGGGCATCGTAACACGAACGACAGAGGTTAAGCCAATCATGTCTGTAGCTACGTACACATGTGATCAGTGTGGTGCGGAAACCTATCAGCCGGTAAGGGTTGTCGGCTCCCTGTCTAAACTTTCATTATAACTGGTCAGCCTCAGTCAAGTAGTGAATGTCAAAAAAATGGTGACTGATAAAAATGGGATATTCAAAACAGTTTAATTGACTGACTGAGTGAAAGCCACCTTTGAGCATACTCTTTATATGTAAGTATTATTAAAGCAGCAGGGTCACACTATTCAGTGATTTTTTTGTATGTATATATATATATATAAACAACTAGTATACACCTGTGCATTCTTGGGCGCTACAGCTAGCAAGTAGCAGGCCACAGAGCAATCATGCGCATACTTGTACATGACAGCTGCAGATGCTACTTTAATCATCCCCCACTCCTTTAAAATGGCGGCAACATGCACTGGATAGCATGACACTGCTGCTGTAATGGGAATGTTTTTCCCTTTTTTTGGTGGCTTTCATCAGATTGCAGGTCCAACTTTCATGCCAATTACTCTTTGTCCAAGCTCAGAGTGCACTATGAACAAGTAAGTGTCATTCTTCCGCTGATGTTCAAGTTTGGATAGATCCTTTATTATTAGTAGCAGTATATGTTATAGAAGGATGACCAGATAGTACTTGACTCATATTAAGGCTTCTCTTTCACTGGAAAATATCTGATTTTGTACCAAACTTAGAGAGAATTTATCATAAATAAAGTGAGAATCCAAACAACAAAGAAAAGAAGACTAAGAAGTACAAGAAGTTACAGAGCAAGGCAGAGTGTTCCAGATGGTGTTTACTGAACTCCTGCTCAATCTTGAAAGTCCTGTTGAACACTACCTTTTGAGTACCTCTTGATTTCACCAATGGTCAATGTAACATGTCATAGCTATTCTTTCTTCCTCTGCTGCTTTGTTTACTTGTTGTTTTGT
This sequence comes from Nicola tetela, assembly GCA_028565695.1. Lineage (NCBI taxonomy): Eukaryota > Metazoa > Porifera > Calcarea > Clathrinida > Clathrinidae > Nicola > Nicola tetela. The sequence goes on from JAOWAW010180953.1 coordinate 15,423, forward strand.
TTTGTTTAGGTCTGGTGGCAGGTTGTACATGCAGACTCGTGGCTCAAAGTTTGTCCGTTTCCAGGAGCTGAAGATTCAAGAGCAAAGTGATCAGGTTCCCGTCGGCAACATTCCTCGTTCAATGACCGTCTATGCTCGTGGTGAAGCCACTCGAAAAGCACAGCCTGGCGACCATGTAGCCATCACTGGCGTATCCTTGTTGTGACCTGCTTCATTTGGAATTTGCGTTTGCCATTCACACCTGCACATGTACCTTGAGTCCTTTAAATTGTTCTCCCAATGTTTGTTCATTTCTTGCCTTTGAAGGAAGCGATGCTCCTTAACACTACCCAGGTCTTTTTGCCAATGCTTCGCACTGGCTTTCGTCAGATGTCAGCTGGTCTTTTGGCAGACACTTTCCTCGAAGCTCACGTAAGTGTGCTGGACAATCATGTTTTGCTGGGTCTGCAGAGGTTTTGAGGAGTCTGGAAAAAGTCTGGATTTTGTAAATTGGTTTTTCAAGCCTGAAAGTCATGGAAATTTTGCCCTGGTTTTGAAATTTTATTTTTGGCTTTGGAAGTTTGATGTGATTAATTCTTGGATAATAAAAATTTCCCCAAATTTAAAAAAAAAAACATTGCCCCGCTTCCCATGGAACATGTACATGCAGATGCAAAAACCACAGTCCACATAATACTTGTAGTGCATTAGTATACAGGACTAGAGTTGACGGGTCTGTAACTGGTTGTGCTCTAACACACGCTTTGTATGGGTACAGTAGTAGACAGCGGTTGTAGACAGCAAGTTAGCAGTTACAGTTTGTGGTGTAGGCCTACATGTAGACTCAACTGTCACCTGGTGTGCTACTAGTAGACTGTAGTATAGTTCAGTTGGCGTGATTGTACATGTAGCAACGTGCAATTGCCGTAAACGTATCCAGATCAGAACCTGCTATCTTTGAACTTTTCAAAATGTTGGCGTCAAACAGGGAGAAGGTACAATTTTAATAGTATGAAAGAAAAAGGAATGTCCGTGTGCTTATCTGACAATAAAATTTTGTTCGTTTGCTGTTAGTGCATCACTCGAGTCAACAAGATGGATGATCAACAGACGACAGATGATATGTCTGATGATGACGTGCGTGCACTTTGTCATGGTGAGTGGGACAGCTCTTTCATGAAGTATTGAGGTATCCCTTTTTCACAGGCAGCGTTACTCTTCCCTCGGGAGACTTACAGTTGTTATCTGCATGTGTGTGTGTGTGTATGTTTGTGTCAGAGCCTGAGTTTTATGAGAAGTTGGCATATTCCATCGCTCCTGAAATCTATGGCCATGAAGATGTGAAGAAAGCGCTTCTGTTGCTGCTTGTTGGTGGTGTCGACAAGTCAAGCCACAACATGAAGATCAGAGGTAGGACTGTGAATTTTCTCCAGCAGTGAGAGCATGCACGCACACCCACTTTGCTTCTATTTTCCATTTTCTGAAATACTGAACATCTTGCAATTTGCTTGAGGCAATCAGTGATGTTGAGTTTGTCAAATCTGTGGCTTCAGGTGCAACATCACCCATTCTATGTGTCTGTGTCTTGTGTTCCCCAGGGAATATCAACATTTGCTTGATGGGAGATCCTGGTGTTGCAAAGAGTCAGTTGCTCTCGTACATTGACCGTTTAGCACCACGAAGTCAGTACACCACCGGGCGTGGTAGCTCAGGTGTCGGTTTGACAGCAGCTGTGATGCGTGACCCAATCACAAACGAGGTCATGCTGGAGGGAGGTGCTCTTGTTCTTGCTGATCAAGGTGTCTGTTGTATTGATGAGTTCGACAAGATGATGGATGGCGATCGGACAGCCATTCATGAAGTCATGGAACAACAGACAGTATCTATTGCCAAGGTAGGGGATCCTCTTTGACTAACCTATTTTCCTGTGACAGTTAGCTGTTGCAAAGGCGATTAAGTAGTAATCTAACTTCATCTGACTTGTGAGTGGAGTGTGTGTCTATCAGTGTCATGTGATGAAATCCCTCTATTTGTGTGAATAGGCTGGCATTATGACTTCTCTCAATGCACGTGTCTCAATCCTCGCTGCTGCTAACCCGGCATTTGGTCGCTACAACCCCAAACGCTCTGTAGAGGCCAACATCCAACTTCCCGCTGCACTGCTATCTCGTTTCGATTTGTTGTGGGTGATCCAGGACAAGCCTGATGCGGAGAATGATCTCAGGTTAGGAATGGAGACCTCTCTGGTCACTGGTGTATACACAGAACTTAACTTGATGTGCCACTCTGAATGTGTATGAAGTATGCTTCATACAGACTGAAGATTGCTTTCTCTCATTTATAGATTGGCTCAGCACATAACCTACGTCCACCAGCATTCAGTTCAGCCACCAGCTCAGATCCAGCCGCTTGACATCAAGGTTATGTCGTAAGTAAACCAAGGCCCTGAACCTTGCACCTCTTCTCATTTGTGCTTGTGAACCTGCTTGGAGACTTGTGCAGCTTTTTTTTTCTCTCAATGCTCTCTCTCTCTCTCTCTTTCTCTATCTATCTATCTATGTATTTATCTCACTCTCGCTCTGTCTTCTAGGCGTTACATTGCCCTTGCAAAGGAGAAGACACCGGTCATTCCGGACAATTTGACAGATTACATTGTGATGGTGTACGTTGAAATGCGCAAAGAAGCACGTTCGAACACAGACATGACCTACACATCAGCTCGTACTCTTCTCGCTATCCTTCGACTGTCCACAGCACTGGTGAGCAGCATCCAAAGCTTTCTTTTCTTGCTCTTTTCTTCCTTTCCCCTATATAGAGTTTGTTTCAGAGTAAGTAATTTACCAATGGAGGTTCTCTGTGTTCATATCAAGTTGATACATCTGTTGTTGCTTCTGCTTGCGTAGGCTCGTTTGCGCATGGCTGATGTTGTTGAGAAGGAAGATGTGAACGAAGCCATGCGTCTTATGGAGATGAGCAAGTTTTCGCTCTATGAAGATGTTGGCGAGAAGAGGTGTGTGGTTTGCAGTGTGTTTTCCCTGACCTTAAATAAAACCTCCAGGTTTACCTGTGGACTTCCTCAACTTGTTTTTTTCCTTGTTGTGTAGGTATGTGAAACCCATCGATGCCATCTACGCTGTCATACGTGATCTGGGTGCTGACAAGCCATCTATCCGGTAAGCAGGTGGTCTCATGAAACTGTAGTGTGTACCTGTACCGACTTTCTGTTTGTTTGTCTTTTTTTCAGTGTGCTCAACTGTTTCTTTCTGGTCTGTGCCATGTATGCTTCTAGAGTTGATGATGCTCGACAGCGCATTCTCGCCAAGGGCTTCACACCCAATGAGTTTCAGCAGTGCTTGACTGAGTACGAGCGTCTCGATGTTTGGCAGTTGAACACAGCGCGTACACGCATCACTTTTGTCAACTGATCCTAGTCACTGGCAGTACGCATCTTCTGAATTTAGAAAGAATACCAACATACACTCAGCCTGGTGGGAGTTGTCTTTCCCATAGTGGCCCACTTGACATGCCCAATTTTAGTTCTCTCTTTCTCCGTCTTTGTCTCAATCTCTCTATCTTGCTCTCTTTTTGGTTTCCGTTGTGAGCTCTTTTCATTTTGGTGGCTGCTCAGCATGCTTCTTTTTTTTCCTAGCAATGTGTCATTTTATTGTACAGAAACAAAATGATTCACTTGGTTGCATAAATTGGTTATTATCAACATCCAACTTGCCCTTCATGTACGGCCTCCTTTCTTATGATCTCAAATTTGGGATTGGCAGAAATTTCCAGAGAAGAAGACAAGAGAGCAGCACTAGCTGTAGGGGTACTTGGTGTTTGATTGATGCTGTCATGTGCTTCATTTTATGTTCAAATGCCTTAGCTGGGGGGGGGGGGGGGGGGGG
>JAOWAW010181175.1:0-19286 GCA_028565695.1 Nicola tetela
GGGGGGGGTACGGAAGAGAAAACTAGTAGAACTACAGAATAACAGCTCGTGGGGGTCAATCTCTGGTTAAGCCTGAAATGTCTATGCGGGCTTTAAAAGCCTCAATTCGAGCTTTAAAACCTAAAATTTTGAGCATCGCCAAAAGCTTAAAAGTTACTTTTTCCGAGCCTTTTTTCGAAAGGCCTACTCAGAGGGCAGGGTGGCAGAATTACCGCCAGCTCACGTGACTTAAATCTGATTGGTTAGCGTCAAGGAAACTATCACGTGACGTACAGGAACGGCGTGAACCGCCACTAGCCCCTGCAGCTGCCACGAGCGCGCCAACACACCACGCACCTTGACCACGCCTTCGATGTGAGGTGAAGCGGTGCAGTTTGTCACTTTGCCTCTTTGGAGGATAGACTCAAATAGCCGTTGACGTTGCTGAAGCAAAAGCAGGCCACAGGTAATCGTTCCGAAGTCTAGGTACATATTCCAACCTGTTCCAATCCTATTAGTTTTAATTGCAGAACTTTGCAGAGGGGAGCTGAGACAGCCTGGGAACTGACGAGCGTCAAGTGCAGGTCGCAAGCAAAGGACATTCGCTCAAGTACGGTTTGAATATTTTGCTTATAAGTTACATGCGCGACTAATGGCATGACAATATCATACCTCAAAGCTAAGAATAACAGGGTACCTAAGCCTTTCTGCTTCAATTATTTTCATCAATTTGACTGTAGTGGCTGTCCTTAAAAGGCCCGGTTAGTACTTGTTGAGATACATGTTTAGCAGCAATCTAATGTATTCGTATTTCATAGAATCGTGGGGAAGATCCGCAGAAGACGTTGTTGGCGCTCTTTTTCTGTAACAGACAATGCTGCGATATTTCCTAAAACACATCACACCGCTGGTCGCAGTCACCACACGTAAGTAAATGTAAACGACTGTAAGCTGTCTTTGCGGTTTGGCAGGCTCGAAATTGCACCTCGCATGGCTCGAGTGATTACGGTGCCCAGTTTCATGCTCTTCAATGATTACTTCTTTTCGTCTGTTTGTCCTGAAAAGATCAATTAGAATAAACGTTCGGAGAATCGCGAAAATTATTTGCCTCCAAATACCCACGTCTGGAAATCGCGCAAATGTCTCGTCTGCCTTCCCAGTCGAGATCGAGCGCTTCCCATAAATGGAAGAGATTTCGCAGTAAGAGCTCCTGCTGTTGTCCTCATGAAATCACGTAAAATCTCACCGTCATCTGCATGATTTTGTGGATCTAGACGGGCAAAGCTCAGAAGCTTTTCAAGTGTGGTTGTGTCGTCTGAATATGGTTCAATTGAGTTACTCAGAAAATTTTAGGAACTTTTACGCCCTCTGCGCTTGGTTTACAGCGACTTCTTTCCACGTGCTAAAACATGACAATTTTACATATTGTGACTACAATTGCTAGTCGATTATCACTTGAATGAAGGATACAGGGTAATTGTTTGTAGCACACGGATGTGTGTCATGAAGTAAAGTATGCAAGTGCACAATCACAGCCACTCATCATCTAGAATTTTCTCTTATACATGGGCAATATTGATATTTTGATAGTTACTATAAGCTTGATTAAAATGGCCGTGGAAGTCACATGTGACTTAAATCACATGAAAGGCGTAATACAGGCATAAGATGGAATTGCCAAGATTGTGGTGACTTCTTTTTTTACGACTGCCATGCCCGATTCAGATGAAAAATTAACAATCACACTAGTGTATAACAAGAAACTGTTATCCACACACACTCTGGCAGATGGTGTGCTGGGCATCCTCATTGCATTTTTTTCTTCTTTTATTCTGATGATAGCAGAATTAATACAGACTGTACACACTATATACAATTAAGTGGTTGTGGGCAAGACAAGTCAAAGAGTGAAATAGCAGCATATGCTAGAGAGTGGGTGCGCAGGGATATCTTTGTCTGGTGAGGATATGGTAAGACGAACCAATCACATCTCAGGGAAAGTAGTTGAGCTGCAGCTGCGTGCGTAAATTTGGAGAATGACTTTAAAGCTTTAATGTCTGGGAGAAGTGCTGAAAAATCCTAGAGATTGTAAGATGGCCGAGTCTTGGTATGTGCTAGTTTACACGGCAATCCATGCAGCTAATATACAAGATACAACAATTGCATAACAAAGGAGCTGAACAGACAGATTGTTTCATGTTAGGCTTATAAAACATTGCGTGTGAAATGATTGCTGCAGTCAGACAAATCTCTATTGACACACACATACACAGCGGAGAGTTACTGCTGTTGTCTTTGATGGCCAGTTGGATTCTGCTGATGCTGTTAACACACATGCACCAAAAGACAAGCCCAAACAAAATTGCTGCTGATGAAAAGGGAGACCTGTTGTCTGTACACACCATAATCCTAAAATTTGGTTAATTGTAGCTATTGTCCTTTCAGTATTGATAAACTTTCAGTACCATCAATAACAGAACATTGTGTGCACAAAAAAATTAGAGAGTATAATTTATGCATTAGACTTTGGTATGGTAAGCCCTCTGCTGAAATTACACAAATGAAATGAACAATGGACATTTTTGAAATTAGAGTACTGTAAGGCTCAACAATAAACACTGTTCACCGTTTTTTTTTTGTACTGATAAATCATGCATCATGGATGAAAACATTTCTGGCTTTACAGTACATGAAGTAGATATGATTGGGTACAAAAATCAAAAGGCTGATACTCAGGCAGAAACAGGATTCCTTATGACAAGAATAGCTTTTTGATATACAGTAAGTTCCACAGGTTAGGCCAAGTAAAAAACAATACATGTAGTTGTTTCTCATCCCCTCCTGCCTGCCCTTAAATATCTTTTTATTTCTGTCAAGAAAATCCAAGTGGTGTCCGCGTGGAGATGTCGCAGGCTATGTTGATTATATATAGGGGATGCCTAATGCCATGCAAAGGCCACATTGAAGCACTCATTGAAGCTCTACATTGCATACAGGACTAGGACCAGGTTGCTACAAGTTGCAACAAAGCTAAGCTGCTCAGTTGGTTGGGATAAACGAGGTTGTAATTGTGTTTACATCGACAGAGTTCCTTGAGCTCATGCTCATCATGCAGTCTACCATGTAGATCTTGAAGACATGACTGAAACAAACCTAGGTGCACAAAGCGCAGAGTCGGCATGCTGGAAATGTTGCAGCTTGGCGGAAGCAAATGCACCTGTATGCATTCAACTGCACAAGTCATGTGGCCCTTTCCGTCAAAAGTTCAGAGCTCACAGCAACAGCTGCAATCAAATCAGCAGTGAGCCTGCTGGACTTCCTGGCATCTAGAATTTGTTCCTCTTCCCTTTTTTTCACACAGCTTTGGAAAAGTTGCATGAGTCATGTGGCCTTTTCTGTCAAAAGTTCAGAGCTCATGGCAACAGCTGCAATCAAATCAGTGGTGAGCTCAGGACTCCCTATTGCTATTGATATCAGAGAAGAACAATTTCAAAAGTTCAGAGCTCACGGCAACAGCTGCAATCGAATCAGTGGTTGGCCCAGGACTCCCTGTTGTCTAGAATTTATTCCTCTTCCCTTTTTTTCACACAGCTTTGGAAAGGTTTTTCTCTGGTGATGTATTATGAAAGGTATTACGAATGGCTTGGTGCATTGAAACTACTTGAAAATCTGTGAACAAAAGGAAACGATGTTAAAATTGCAATTATTCCAAAAATAATGGAAGCCTGGCCCTGTTGACATTGGAGAGTTCATCATCAAACTGCTCAAATGACAGCCCTACATTGCAGCACTACCAGTGCAGTCATAGTGTCTATCCCAGACCCCTTCAGATAGGTGAGCTGCCCAGAAATCTGGCCCAATATAATGAGGACTATGGCCTACATGTAGTGTTGGCCTGGTACAGGTACACAGTGTGTGTGTCACACGACCTGCCAGACAAGTCATGTCACCTTTTCGAAATATTTGACAATTAGAAGTTGCCATAGTAAGTTAATGGCATTACCATTGAAATAAAAATTACAAAAAAAGCAATTCGAAGGCAATCAAAGCAATCAAAACTTCCTGTCACCATGAGCAAAATGGTGACAGTAATTGTGATTATGACCTCTAGTATGAGTCATGGTCTCACTGTGCATGAGTCTCAATCGTTACTGCAAGTGTTTATGCCAGCCTGCTTTTGTTTTGTCCAGAGTTGCCGTAGTGGGAGTACCCCCTCCCCCTCCCCCCACCATGGAAGGGATACTAGAATAGCCAATATTGTGAATCCAAAAATGTTTCTAACTGAAACCTGGATCAACTCTCAGAAGTCTGTGGGCATTTTTTGTTCATTCACTGATTTCTACTAGCCAAGAAACCATTGCAAATACATTGAGACAAGTTGCCGAAATTACTGTAGATGAGCCAGCACCCACTGCAGTGTGTTGTCCTCGTATATCCACTCGGGTGAAGAGAAGCTTCATTTTGCAACGATGATGCATACCGCAGACATGCCAAACAGGTGTTCATGTTTGAAAGCCTTTCTAATACATCAGAAAGCCATCTAATATTGATCCAGAGGCACGACTAGCATCATATCCAAATTCTTCTTCATGCTTACATTGTATTGGGCAGCTTGTGTACTGGAAAGGGCCTAGGATTGAGGCTGGAGGTACAAACAATGAAAGAACTCAATCTTGTGATACTTATGGCTGTGGTACCTAATGCAAGTGCCCATCGCCTAAGATAACTCCATTTTAAGTTCCTGTTTCTGAGGAAGGCCTGCATACCATACATATATAGTTGGTCCGAAATGTTGTCTTTTCCACATTTGTTGGTGCCTATAGGGAGAGAAATTATTATTTATTGAGATAACTCCTATCAATGGTTGTGTGTTTAAATCCCGCCTTCACTGTTATGGATATGTGATACCTCTTGCTGGTTTTTGCATGTCACACTGTGTACTATGTTTTCACGGCAGATTTGAATTATAATGTTACTGTGCATGTGTGTGTTTGCCTGTGTGCATGTACATGTATGCTTGTGTGTGTTTGTTTGTTTGTGTGTTTGTGTTATTCTCCAGTGGTTACACTATGCTGGCATAGTCATACAACAAACTGTGCGCAAGGTAAGCCTGTTCAAAGGAAAACTGAATACAGCAAATACCTATCTTAGACAAATATTAGCACTGTTCAGTGCTACTGAACTGCATCATTTTATTATATGTTTGTTACTAGATAATTGGTGCTCTGTCTCCTCATTCACAGGCATCTATGTATGTGTGCATTATTGTTTCAAGCATGCAAACCAATCATTTTAACCTCTTGCATGCAAAGTGAATATCATTGTTGAGCTTGCAATCCTACCACTTCACCAAATCTTCAGTTGGCATTTATTTGACAGGTGAAAGTAAAAAATGATCAGTGAAGATTCCCAAAAGTAGTCTTTGTGGTTCACCCTTGGCTACATTGATATGAAGTCAGAACCCTAACAACAAGTGCCAAAGTGCCTGCTGTTGAAGATAAACAGTGACTGTGTACTTGTCTTCATGAGTCAGGCTAATACCTCGCTGCTCTCTGACTTTTAATCTTAACTGTTTCACTGATTGCTGATTAAGCACATGTGGCCACAATTTTTGTGGCTGCATGTGCCATTCAGAAAAACATCAACAAGAAAAAAATAGGTCAAATACTGCTTTCTTCTTCTCAAGCACCCTCCTCTTGACCATCATCGCTGAAAATGACCATTTCTGCTTCCTCTGACGCAGCCCCACATTGTAAATTGTCTGCTTCTGCCCAACCAAAAGCCCTACACAGACTAGAAGTCCACTGACTTCACAGCCTGTTAGGTAGATCACTGTCATAAGTGAATTTGTGCTGGATCAGCTAAATAACGGCTCAAAATTCTGAAAACACCAAAGTTCAAGAGATACAAAGGGCTTTGCACCAGCATACTGTAGGTTCATTGGAATACAAGAAAACAGACATCCAGGTAGTATTTTTACCTCTGACCGTGCCACCTATTAGCGATGGTTTGAGAGAAGCGGTTTTCGCAAATAATTCAAAAATGGTTGCAACAGCCATTTTGAAGGGTAACTACCCTTAAATAATGGGCATCTGTGGCCCATTACTTGCCTTAGTCTTGTCCACGTTCAAGCCGTTCATTCAACCAGTGGTGGAGTTTCGATACTGCCCTGGATAACATTCTTGCAGCATTTTCAACATCAGAACAGCTACAATACAGGAGTATATCATCAGTGAACATCAGACAAGGCATCTCAACACTTTCATGGCCCTGCCTGACTGCACCCAGAAATCTAACTCTGAGATAAATGCTTGCCAAGCTCTGTCACTTACTAGTATTCTATTTTGTGGTTATTTATAGTGATTTTCTGGTGTCATTTTGAGTATACAAACTGCTTATGAAAGTGGACTGAAACAAGCTGAAAATTAACAAAACACTAAAATTTAAGGTCAGAAATTACAGTTTTTCCCGGGGAGCATGTCCCATACCTCCGGGAATGAGTGTTGCCAATTAAAATTTTTCCCGGGGAACATGTCCACAGACCTCTAGGAATGGGTGTTGCCACTATGCTGTTTAAATTTCCCAGGGAGAACACTGTGTAGGGAATGTTGGTTTTTTATTTTACTCAAAGTTGCCATGGTTTGATGGAGTAATGCCCTGTGAAAGTAAAGGGGTCTAGCACTGTTATACCCTTTTGTGTGGTACCGTATTGCTACAAAGCCACATTCATAGCAATACCAGTATCTCATTTGGATGGATGGTGACCTGTTGTGCGGCTACTGTATTCGCTGAGATGTAGCCAAAGACAAAGCTGGGAAAGACTTAACAGCTTTGTACAGCCAGCATTTTATAAAAAAAAAGCCATTTATACCTCTTTTTCCTCATTTCCCATTGGCATACATACAAAACATGTGTAAAATGTACTTACCAGAGAAGGAAGGCCCATGATCCAACTTTTTCTTGTGCTAATTTGCCTCTGTTGGTGACAAGCAGTAAGCCTGCATTTAAGAGTTTGATAATTGATAAGTTGAGAGCGACTTAGCCTCCTCAAGGGTTGCACCCCTACTCTGAGGGTTAGATATATTGTTTGGCAACTTCTTGATACAATTTTGAAAAACTGTAGTGCCATTTTGAAAGGGTCCCATCCCAACCTCACATACCAGAATCAGTTTGATAGGCCATAATATGAAGAATATAAAGTCCTCATAGGGCAATGTTTTGTCACTATTTCAAGAAATGGCTGTCTTTCATGATAGCATTCTCACTGGTCTGTTTCATAGTTGTGAGGCTTTGCAGCTTCTAGAGGTTTTGGCGCTGGTAAAGAACAGCGCCCACCAATTTGCTGTTTGGAACGGTAAAAGATATCACCCACTGAAAGAAAAAATTGCAGTGACGTTTTAGCACTTGGTGGGCCCTATTCTTTACCGTTCCCTTTCAAGTTGTTTAAGTGGGCGCTGTGCTTTACTGTTTCAATATTGTCTTTCTAAGTGGGTGCTGTTCTTTACCATTTGGACATTTTCTTTTGAAGTGGGCCCTATCCTTTTAATACCGGTTGCTTCTTTCCTGTTTTTTCTTTTTTGAGTTTGAGTGGGTGGGCTGAACTTTACCGTTCACCCAAAGCATGCAAAGCGCCCATGCCATGCCTGATCATGTTGACAGTTGGCCTGATCAATCATGTTATGTCAGCGCCATAATTGGCGCAACGTCGACATTGACACGAGCACTGGTAGTAAGTCGAAGTAGTTGTGTAGTAAAAATTCTTATATGAGTAAAAATTGTAGCTAATGGCTAATGCCGCTGAAGTACTAGCATAGTTATGTGCAAAAATATGTAGACTACAATTGCAAACAATGCGAACAAATAAATCGAATGCCTAATTTGTTAACTCTCCTCATGCACCGGGCCGTGACAGTCAAAACAACATACTTTGTCAGTTTGTGTCGATACATACTTCAATGCTTACTTGTTTTGGCCAAAACTTGAAATAGTCAAAGAAAGAGGAGGCCAGGAATGCAACAACAACAAAAAGGTGAACTGTAAGAGAGGTCAATGCTAAATGCCGGGGAAAAGTGGTCGAGTTTGTGATGCAACGTCGACTGCAAATTTCAGGAAAAGAGCAGATCACTGAAGGATAAAATATTCGAGGTTATGGCGGTCACCAGTTGTGACACTAAAAAAGGAAAACACCAAGGGCTAGCAATTCTTACGCACACAAAACATTGGAAGATCAATTATGAATTCTAACTTATAACAAAGACAAACTCACCAAACAAAACTGAACAAGCTTGATCCGGCTTAACAAACTGAACGCTTGCATTAATTTGCTATAACCTAGAAGATACATGTACAACCTAAAACAAAGAAACCTTGCCATCATGTTCGGCCATGTCCGCCACAGTCTTGACAAGCGCATCAGGAATGTTTTTCATCGGTGACGCCTGACCATTGTGAGTTCGCCACACTCTGGGCAGCTGCTGCCCTTGCGTTGCGATAGACACGAACCGCACCCAATCAGCTGCTTACAACAGGTGGAAATCTGGAGGTCTGCAAGAGGAGGAATCACGACACAAAGAGGGCAACGCTAGATTGAAATAAGGGTACTGACCGTTCGGCGCTGGGCAAGGACAGGATGCATGACCTGCCGTAACTTGTCGCTGACGTCCGAAAGCTTTGCTTCCATGGCTCGAACACGGGTCTCGGTGGCCGAATTTGCAGCGGACTGCTCGCTGAGCCTGGCCATTACCCGGAGACTTGACTCTTCGAGCTTCGAATCGTCTACACCAGCCCATAGACCAGTCCGAGTGCTGGTGTTGACAATCGTTCGCTTCTCACTGCGATTGATGGGAGCTGATGATGGAACTGTGCTAGCATCTACCGTGATTATCTACCTCTTCCGGATCCTCTGACTGGTCCTGGCGTGACAGATGAAGGTCGGTGATACCGGAGAGGATGTTCTGAGCAGTGAAAGGGGCAGAGGAAATTCCAGGTCTGAGTCACTGTCACTACCACTGGATGACAGAGGGCTAAAGGGCAAAGACAACGGTGCGGGTGCCCGGCAAGAAGTCATTTGGGCCACGCTGCAGCTGGTCGCTTCCTGTGACGTCGTCAGATCGATCGTCCTGGAGCCAGCGCCGGTGCGCGTCTCACCGCATCAACTATCGTCGTCGACGTCCTCAGCCTGTCTTGGACAGTCGTACGGCCTGGAGTTCAAGGCTGACCTCGCCTTGTTGTAGGCCAAGGTGTTTACGGCTCGAATTTTTCTGTTGCAAGACGAGTACTGCAGAGCTGCACGGCACGCACAAACCAAAAGAAGAAGAAAAACAGGAGTAAGAAACGGCCAATGGGGACGAATAGCTGAACAGACGACTGCATGCAGTGAGTGACGAGGCTAGGCGATAACATGAACATGCATGCAGTGAGTGACTAGGCTAGGCAATAACATGTACATGTACATCGAATGCAAAGCATACAATGTGCTGGACGGCATAAACCAAAACAGGCTCAAATAACATACTTCTTGTGCTCGTTGTTTCGATGTGGCAGACGTTCTGAGAGTTGAGGAGCACCACTGGCTGGCCATCGAAGGCTTGCTTGCTCACTTTGCTGGCGATGTACGTCACGTTTGCCTGCTCGACATCGCTTATACAGACACCACATGTTTTGTCCGGTGTAACTGTGAGCCGTTTTTTTTTCCAACTACGACGGTGCAAACATCGATCGTCAGCTGCAGGGATACCATTGGTGGTCTGGCTATCTGTCTGTTGGCGCCACAGAACTTCTTACTTGGAGGAGTTGGCCCGACGACAAAACATGCTCAGTGGTTGTGACCCTTCAGGCCGTTGGCTCCAGGGGTGTTCTGTTGACCAACCAATCGCGATGAATGAAAAGGGGTACCGTTGCAGTACCAAGCGAGCTCACGGTCCATACAAGCTACAGGAAACGAACCGTCCTCATCAGCTGTTTCAACATCACCCTGCTCACTCACTAAACTTATTGATGTAGGTACTAAATCGAAAAATAACGAAAGATCTGATTGATTGGCTGATTGCGGTCGAAATCGAACGCTCTTCTTCTCCCCGAATTTCCTCACTTGAAACCTAGGGGCCTGCAGCTGAGCCATGATTGCACCTGCCAAGTACTAGATCTAGAGTTCCCAGCTCGATACACTTACTAACGGGATAAAAAACAGTCAATGCAAAAAGGCTCCACCGAGGACCGAAGCTTTCCCCACAGGCTTAGGGCTGAGGAACACCTTTAAATTCACTGTTAAGGCGGGAAATAGTTAATTTTGGCGGTCTGAATGGCATCTTAAGCTTCATCGGGTGCGGACCTTGGAGGAAGCGGTAGAGAATTTTGGCGGTACTTTACAAGGATCGAAGAAAGGATCAGGAGAGAAGGTTTTGGACAACCAATCAGCGCCTTCGGTGTCAAAATCTCGATCAACCAGGATGTCGTCTGAGCTGAGAACCGGATAAAAGTGAACAACCCATACTAGGCTATAGTGCGCTGCAGTCAGCAAAGACAGTGAGAAACTGAAATCACTCTATTTATAGTAGCATTGAGCTTCAGTTCTTGACGTTCAGAGAGCTCATGATGGCTGGCTCTGTGAGATACAGGTTCAGTGACTTGCTGCCCACTTGGCAAGATGCAAGCAGGTGCATTAAATGGTGCCAAGATCATAGGCTATTGCCAGCAACTGGTTTGTGCCCTGGCTGTGTCAGCAATATGGCGCTGCATGAAGATCACCAGAGCATTGATGGCTTGGTTTGGCGGTGTCCAAGAAAAGCGTGCCACAAATGGACATCAGTGCGTTGCTCTACAATCTTTAAAGGAAGCAAGCTAGAGCTTTCCAAGGTGAGATATCATGCCAACTGTACCTGAGCGAAGTCTATCTCCTGTTTGACTTGCACACTGATTGCAGCTTGCCATTCAAAATGTTGATTACTAGTATACTCAGCTCTGGCACCAAAAGCTGTCTATTATGATCAATTTTACTAATACTAGTAGGTGTGTGACTGTGCAGGTCCTTCAACTCATGTACTGGTGGAGCTATGAGATGTCAGTCGCACAAGCGGCAGATGAGGTTGGCATGTCAAAACCAACTGCCATTGACTGGTACTGCCACTTTCACGAGCTTTGTGCAGAGCAGTTGCTCATGCATCACAGCAATGCAATCGGGGACCTGGCCATGTCGTAGAAATAGACAATTTGAAGTTCAGCCATTGGAAGTACAACTGTGGACAACTTCGTGATGGCATTTGGGTGTTTGGAGGGGTAGACCAAACAACTAACAAAGCGTTCCTGGTAGCAGTTGAGTTGAGGTCTGCAGACACGCTGGTGCCAATAATCCAGGAGCACACCCTGCCTGGCATGACTGTATGTAGTGACAAATGGGCCACCTACTGAGTACTTGGTGATTATGGATTACAGCACCTGACCGTCAACCATTTGCTTAACTTCATGGACCCAGAGACAGGGCCACACCCAAAAAAATAGAGTCACTGTGGTCCAGTGCCAAAGCAAAAATCAAAAAGCTGAGAGGAATGTCACGTGAGATGTTAGCAATGTACCTAGTGGAGTTTCTTTGATGCTGCATGTACAGTGGTGATCCATTGGGGCATTTGTTGGACCAAATACCAGCACTTTCCCTCAGCGAGTGATCCTGTCGATTTTTTACCAAGGTAAGACTGAGTAACTTTGCGCTTTTCTATTTTCTTTTTTCTTCTACTGCTGTGCCGAACAATACATGTTGTAAACTCATGTTATACAGTTTGTCCGCAGCCCGACTGCGTACAACATCTTTTCTCAACTTCAAGCGGTGGCGACTAGACTGACCGTAACACATGTAGCTACATAGCCTGGTGTTGAAAAGTTGTTAGACTTGTACATGTACATGTATACCTAAGTTCTGGCTCTGGCTCTGCAAACTGCTTTAACGGCAAGTTTCAAAGGTGCCGGTGATTCTTTCCTCTCAAACTATGCAACTCTTCTATTCTCTTTACAGCTGTATACTGATGTACATGGTTTTAATGTCTGTTTCTTTTTCAGGCAGTATGTTTTCGCAGACGAATCGATGTCATACATCAGATCTGAATTATTATTTTCACAGTTAACAGGTCATGGTCTGATTGCGATTGACAGTGAAGCAAAGGACTGCATGCAGTGTTTACCAACCAGCAGTCATCGTTTCGCAATCAACATTTAGATCTAGTGTTTCCATGGGCAAGTGCCTGCTTCAGCTTCCTGCCATTGTATTGTGACATACTTGAAGTATATATAAAGAACAAATTACTTGTTTGTTTTGGGTTTTTTTTGTTTTGTTTTTACTTGCATTGTTGCTTTTCATTGCCTGATGCTATGGTTTCTGCATTTTTTGGTTTTCTGTTTACTACATATCTGAACTTGAATTAAGTCTCGATCAGTAAGGTTGCCGTGGACAACATTTTCAGTTGCAAGTTTCTGCAGGTCATTTTCCCTTGCCACTTCCAGAGACTCATTCACTTAAACCTGGCTACCGCTGACGTTTATCTCTACAACTTGAAAATTGAGACTACTTCAGTCTTGTCCGTCTTGATGGCGGCTGAATGCTGTACTGTAGCTGTCAGTGGTGTGCATGTGTCTTTAAGGCTGGGATTGATGCATATGTTGCCTGGGTGAAGGTAAAGGCAAAACTTTGCCCACTTGACAACATGGGTATTGCCCTACCAAAGTAGGAGAAGCCAACTTTTTCAAAGTTAGTATCAGTATAGCTAAACTCCATAGCTGTCTTAATAAGAATAATTTTAATACAAAAAAGTGGACAAGAATAGGCATGATATGGCCCACTTTGAAAGAAATTGTCTAAATCGCAATGAACAGCGGCCACTAACAAAAAAGTGATCACGTACTTAAAGAATGGGGTTCACTTACAAAAGAAAATGTCAAACCGGTAAAACACAGTGCACATTTACACAAAGGGGTGGACGGTAAAGAATAGGGTCCAAATGCACTTCAAAAGAAAATGTCCAAACGGTAAAGAGCAGCGCCCACTTACCAAAAAAAGGCGAACAGTAAAGAATAGGACCCACATGTACTTTGAAAGAAAATGTAGAAACAGTAAAGAACAACGCCCACTTACAAAAAGACTTTCAGTCGGGACGGTAAAGAATATGGCCCACCAAGTGCTAAAACATCACCGCAATTTTTCCTCTCGGTGGGCGATATTCTTTACCATTCCAAATAGCAAATCGGTGGGCACTGTTCTTTACCAGAGCTGAGGTTTCCAGGGAGGAGGTGCCACCCAAATCAAAGAAAAGCAACCAGAAGAGAATTGGAAATTTAGCACTTTGAAAATCGGAGCTGAACAGTACAGTCCTGTTGTCACCCACTTCAGTGCAACCAAACTGGGCCAGGCTCAGTGCTAAATCGGTGAAGCTCAATTGCAGGAGTGGCAAACTACTTTCAACCAACAGTTTAGCTGAGTCCATCAAAGAACATACTCAATGTTTCACTGTCCATTTCAAAGCAAAAGCTCTTCCTAAGGCAACTGTCTGCCCTATTCACTTTAGCCAAGTTTGTCATTGTGTTCATGAGAACACAATGGCATTTTGTTGCCATTGTGCACTCTATTGTCCAGAAATTCTCTACCTTTATCCTACCGGGCATGTGTAACACCTCAGTTGTTGTCCAATATTCTTGGCACCATGGCTAATGTATTTGAAGCCACCACAGGAGGGCGCAGTTACTACCTCCACAATGCATGTTTTGACTTTGAATTTCTTTCTTAGGAGTGAAGCACAAGTGACAGTAACCTAACAAAATTCTATTTTCCTTCTTCATTTGAGCCCAAGTGCCAACTTCTCTCGACTGTAATGAGCAGAATTCGCCTGTCTTTTGTTGTTTTCCTCAAAACAGCCTCCCAAGAAGGCAGGAGAAAGCTTCCCTTTGTGTATCAAAAGGCTTTTCTTCACCTATTACAAGGGCAAAAAGCCGCACACATGTCTCCTTTGCCCGTGAAGCACCAAAACAATGGTGTACCATTGAGGCTTCCCCTCTGGGTTTCAAGTTTTTCATCCTCAGTTACCCCTTACACTCAGCCCGGCGCCGCTGTATGCCCCGTTCCTGTGGCCACAAGAAAAGGCTGCCACAGTTTGCATGCCACAATCTAACTTCAATATCCTCAGGCTTTCGACAACATGTACCACCCAATTATGCATTCAAAGTGTTGAACACAGCAAACTGCTTATACCCTACACTTCAACAAGCTGATTATATATGCATGCCGCTTGAAACCATGGGAATGTATCGACTTAGGATCTAGACTGTGTCCTGACAGCAATTATACCACACCTATTGTTAAATTTCAAGCCTTGAATGGAGTTTGCATATTGCAGTTCAATAATTTGTGCTGCAGCATGCAGGTGAGAGCGGTTTTGAAACCTGTTATGCCCATAGAAACTTGTACTTGTACACCTTGATTGTATGTAGTAGTGTAAATCTGACCGCTACACCCCTCCTACATGATCCTAAGCACACTTCCTACCAGCCCAAGCTTGTAATGTTAGAAACTGATTCAAGAGGTTTTGTCTCCCACTCAAAATTTGATAACCTAACCTCTCTCTTCCTATCCAAATCTTCTATTCGCCCCACAAGTCTCCCACATTGCAATTCTCTGTTCCTACATGATCTCTTCCTCCTGCTCTGACCTCTCCTGGAAAATACCACTACTCCTTACTCCTCGCTTTATTCCATCTGACTTATTTTTGTTTGTGACAAGGTCCATTATGGGAGGCATCATTTATGCTTTTCATGCACTCAGCAGGCTGTCACCCTCTCTTTGTACTTATGTCTTCTCTCCTTTTATGCTATCTTGTAATACAGACTTGTTGAATAGTGAGTTGTCCGCAAATGCACAAAGTATTATTTTTTCCTTTGTATTGAACTGTACACTGCACATCTCTACATAACCTGTTATGTCTATTTTGCTTTTCCGCTCCCTTAGACATATCTGAGGTGGGTGTCTGGGGCAATTCTTTTTTATCTTTAATAAAGAGCATATGAAGAAAAATACAGACCACATGCATACTTGGGGCTGTGCAGACAGGTCCCAGGGATTGGTGGCTGAGGTTTATCATGTCCCTTGGTCCCTCTTAGTCCCCTGCCTGGAGGAAACACACTCACTCCATTGTAGGCAGAAAACCACTTTAAGTTGAAGCAAAAGAAAACATAAAGGAGCTAGCACAAGGTGCCAAAATGATGTCTGCCATGGCAACACATTAAGGTCTGTTGCACACACCTATTACTTTTAATACAGTACATAACAATGTTAAGCCACCTTTCTGACTTGAATAGCGGGATGTTCAGGTCCATCCAGCAAAAATTTGCTTCTTGCCTCTCTTGCTATGCACAGCCAGCAAGAAGCATAACTTTTTCCAGTACCCATGGCCCCTAAGGAATGTCTACTCCATGCTAAGATGGTATAAAAAGGGCTTTTAAACCATATTTCTCTCATCACCAGCAATGTGCGACATTTTCGCATGTTGTAGAAACATCATTGAGTCTATTTATATCTTGTGGCAAATAGTACTGCTATGGGGCACATATTAAAACTGAGGAAAATATAATACTACATGCATGGATTTACAGACCATTCAATACTTGACAGGTCTGTATTACGAGATGACATAAAGAGGAGAGAAAACATAAGTACAAAGAGAGGGAGGCGCCCTACTGCGTGCATGAAAAGAAAAAGATGATGCTTCCTTTAGTGGGCCTTGTCACGAATAATATTAAAGAGGATCAAGAGGACCGAGGAGATAGGAGGGTGTGTGGTCCAGGTGGGTTCTGAGCGAGAGGAAAAGATTGTATAAGAACAGAGGGTGGAGATTTGGGATAGATCATTACGGAGATGTTTGGGACGAACAGGGGATTTAGATGAGAGGATTGGTGTTAGGTTAGTGAAGTTTGGGTGGGAGAGGAAACCACAAGAGCCAATTTCGAGGGTGATAAACTTTGGATGGTAGGAAGTGTGCTTGAGGTCGAGAATGAGGGGGTGTAGTGGTCAGATTTGTGTGTATGGACCGATTGGATGTTTGTTTCAAAAAGGATGGTTAGTTCGATGAGGAGGATGTGTTTGTTTGGGAAGATAAGAACAAGATCAGGTCGTAATGGAGTTGGGATTCTGTCAAGGGGAATAGTGGATCCAGAGGAGGACAAGTGGTCAGCAGGATCAGCAAAAATTTGAGGGGGTGTTCTGAGTTTTGGTATGTTGAGGTGAGAGAGAGGATGAGGTGCTTAAAGGGCAACTCGACCCCCAAATCAGAATTTTGCCAGATCATCTACTTTCCTTTGGAAAGTCTCTGCTCAAAACAGCGGAGCTAGAGCTGCCACCTTTCGCTGATCGACGGAAGGGGGCTACATGCTCATGCCCACGCCTGTGACGTAAGTAGTCCCAAGTGCCCAGCTGTGCTTCTACATGTACATGTACTTGCATGCAGATCTATGTACAATTCCTATGCTCAGAAGTTCAGGTCTGAAGTGGAAGAAAGAGGCTGCCAATTCCTCATCGGTTGTATTTCAGCTTGTGTCTACATTCCAAGAGCTGGCTGCCCTTGCTGCTATAACCAAAATTCAAGTGGGGAGCTGCACAAGTGTCCTCTTCCTCTTTGTTTGGACTGGAGGTTGTGAGAGTAGGAATTGTACAATATCTGCATGCAAGTACATGTACAGGCAGAAGCACAGCTGGTCACTTGGGACTACTTATGTCACAGGCGTGGGCATGATCATGCAGCTCCCTTCCGTTGATCGGCAAAAGGCGGCAGCCCTAGGTGGCACTGCTTCGCTGAGAGACTTTCTGAAGGGGAGAAGACAATCTGGGAAAATTTTGATTAGTTTGAGCTGCCCTTTGAGGACAGAGTTATGTCACTAGGTGTAACAGCCTTGTTTGAGGGAGTGAGAGCAGTGGTTTAGAATGGGATGGAGGGTTTGGTGCTTTTGGCAATGGGGGCAGTGGGAGGATAAGCGTTTATGCATGTATTTTAGTGTGGCAAGGGTGGGCAGACAGTTAATAGAGGATCAAAGGATATAGGACATAAGACCTTTTGGAAGAGGGCAGATGTAGGATTTCCAGGTTGCATCCATCTGTTCGAGGTAACTATAATAGTTTCACTAATTACAGTGCTTGAATAAACTGGTTTGCTCTGAGCATTGCTACATGCTGTTACCATTGTTTTGAAACTCTGTGAGATATACCTTAATTTCACAATGCCTGGTTTCCGTGGGACCAATTTTTTTGTCACGTGGAATATTTTGTCAAGTCTTCAGAAAACCAAAGATCAAGGCCTCAGGAGAAGAGGAACTTTGTTTTTCCTAGTGCATGGGCATAATGTACTCCCTTGGACTTTCCAGCTCAAAAGAAACCTGCCCTGGAGAGGGTTAAATGGTGGTTACACTACACACTGTGGTGCATGTGCGCTTACTATATGCACATACTTTTTATTCAATTGCAACATTCAAATGTATAGGACACATTGGTGGCCCTTGCCAACATACACAAAGTAGGTGAAGCATACAACTACCTATCTTCTTGCTCGTCATCTTGTGCCAAATGCTTTTCAATTTACAAGCTTGACCTTCACCACGCATGAGAGAGGCTTCCCCTTTATCTAGAGTTCAAAATGACTGAATGAGAGAGCAAACCTTCTTCCCAGTGATCAAGTGCATATCCATTCACAGAAGCTTCATGTGATACTGTAAATCCGACTGGACATGAGGGCATTAGTTGCTAGGCAACTCTTGTCTGGACAAGTGTATAGATCTAAGAAAAGTTCAATGAGATCTGTAGAGAGTGACAAAGTCAGTAAAGAATGGGAAGAGAAGGGAAGGATGGCAGCTTGACTGATTGAGACAGAAGGCTTCCTGGCCGTGATGAATGTTTTGGGGCCTGTTGGTGGCATATGTGGCGCTGTATCACTAATGTTTTCTGTCAGCTTATGTCTTCTGGGATGTATAAAGACTCTGTTTGACCATTAGCCACTAAGGATGGAGAGTTTGTTCTTGAGCCGAGAAATCTCTTTGCAGTTGGCGACACTGCCAAGAATGGGAGCGTTAACTATGGTGTGGCCGATCTCTTCCTTGCAAGCAAGGCTATTTGAGTGGCATGTGGTGCATGCATTTTTTTTGCGTTTCACTTGGTTTCCAATGAAAGCCTCTCAGTACTGGGGTTGAGTTAACCCTTAGCAAAGATTTGCCTGCCCTAGTTGCTTCTTCAGGAAAACAGAGAAGGGACTTCCCAATGCCCCTGCATTGTACATGTATGGAAGGAATGGCAATTGTTTTGTGTCAAAAGATGTGCCAGCTACTGTGTCGTGTCATTGCATTACTGGTGATGTAGCATAGCGCTTCAGAGGAGGCCAAAGAAGATGAGCAGAGAGAGAAGAAGATGGTAGCCGGATGGGAAGGACTGGTGTGCTGACAACCGCATATCCCAGTATTTGCCTCCAGTCTGAGGAGATTTCATTAGTTTCTATAATCATGGTCCAGGCAAGGTTCTGTCCTTTAGCAAGCCACTGGACATGAAGTCTGTTGGGAGTTTGGGAGTTTAGGCTGTGTCAACACAATGGGGTTGCTGTTGAGAATCTTCCTTCCTGTTGCTGCAGTTTGTCAATGAGACTATGGGATGTTCAGGGAGCAAAGAGAGAAATCCACAAACGCAAACTATGACTGTTGCTACACAACATTGGGTTGTTCTTGGGGATGATAAAGAAAAGAAAAACCATCCAAACAGAAAAAGGCAACGGTTTCTTTGTACACTTTCAAATGGTGTGTGGCTGGGGAGAAAATTAAAAAGCTTGGCACACTTGAATGCCATTGTTTTGCTCTTTTGAGCCATGCTGCATATAGTCAAAATATGGAAACATTTAAATGCAATGATTGAAACGAAAAGTTCACCGTTTTCATTTTTCTGGTCATCTACAGAATATCAGTTGTCCCAATTGGTGTGGTTGGTCTATTGATGTTTCATCTGAGATTTAACTGATGATGTCAATGCTTTTGATAGATTAGTCTGACAGTTCTCATCTCTTCCCTCATTCACTCAGATTACGATTGGTTATATTCAGTGGTAATCACTCTTTCTTAGCCTCATGAAGAGGTCTTTATAAGGCTGCATGCTAGCACTGACTTGGACATTTGCTCACAGATATGTGGACACCATGCCCAAAACAAGAAGTTGAGTACATGATCAGTCACGAAAAAATGAATTGGAAGACTGCCAGTTCATTTTGCCATAACCTGGGCAACCAATCTCACTTGGCCAGACCTGTTAACCC
>JAOWAW010181286.1:0-19281 GCA_028565695.1 Nicola tetela
ACACACACACACACACACACACACACACACACACACACACACACACACACACACACACACACACACATGTACACACACCTTTGCTGCTGTTGTAATTTTCTTTTCACTTCTTGTCTTTTTGCATGTGAGATGTGCTCTGTTGCTTACACCTTTCTTTTCGAATTGACACACACACATTTGAGTGCACAAACATGTACTCATAGTATACACACAAGCGCTAGCATTAGCTCACACCGATGCGCATATGCAAACATACAAAACAAACGCACACATACACATACAGCATGCACATCCATGGCGATACGTACTCATACATGCTTGTGCACACAGGTACCAGTATGCGTCCATACACTGTGCCTGGTACTAGCTACATAAATACAGAACATCTTACATACACCTGTGTCCACTACATAATCAAGTCTGCACATTATAACTGTGTATAACAACGTACATCCGTGTACTGTATGAATGTGACACCATACACCTAGGCATAGTGTGTGGTTTTTGAAAACATAACTGCATGTACCTATGTACCCTGTATGAATAATATAAGTATAAGACCATACATAGGTGTATACTGTATGGCAAAGTAACACCTTATACCTGTGTGCACTGGGTAAATACATTCCTAGGCTGATAAAAAAAAACACTCATCTCTAGATCTGAGGCATGCAACGAATACTGCCTCTGCTCGTCAGCAATTCTTGTAAAACAAGTTTGGTTAGCTTTAGTGGATTTGTGCCCACATACTAGATAGGTGCTGGCATGATCCTGGTCCACCACTTAGTTGAAAGCTGTCATCTGCCATCCAAGCAGAAACCAACCAAGTTTACATCCCAACCAAAATGACCTATTCTTGGGGATGCGTGAAGAAAATAATGCACTTCTTTATCATATTGTTTTCTTGACACCCCCTCCCCCCCCCCCCCCTGCAGTGGGACTTGCACCAAGGCCAGCTGAAAATGTGATAAACCCCATTGAAATATTGTTCACAGTCTCACACTGTCATGATGCATGCCAGCTCATTCCTCAATTTTTCTGTCAAATTCCTAGCAATGCAAACATACTAGTGAGTTACTGTGAGCCCCACCCATGCACGCTTGTGAAAGGAGCTAGAAATGAAGTTTCAATATCACAGCTATACCCCCAAAAATGGTTGAGCATACGTATGCAATGCACACACTTGTGCATCTTAGAAATCACAGAAACGCAAAGGTTGGGACACATATTCACGTTGGCCCATACATACACGTAGGTTCATATGAAGGCACAACAATAGGTTGGCACACGTACATGTTAACACACAGACACACACAGTACACCCTTGAGGCGCATTTTCACGCTCACAAAGCACATGCACACATACAGGTCTACACATGTACTTGTTCATAGGCACATGCATACAATTAAGTCTCAGCACTGCCATTCTTACACTCAAATAGCAAATCCATTTTCTTTCTGTGATACCAGCTGAACCAGACTAGCGGTTTCCAGGTTATTTCTCATTGTATAGGATAATACTATTTTCTGCCCACTTCGATTTTTTTTTTGAAACTACAGTGCCAGTGTAGTGAAGGGCAGATTCACAAATAATATACACACTTGAACGCAGAAGCCCTTCCACAAGTCACCAATTCACAAATACCCTGTGATCAGATCAACACTGATGATGTGTTGAATGAAGCGCATGTTATTAGATGTTCAAACAGATTCATCAATGGAGAACATAGCAGAGACACAGAGAGAGAAAAGAAGTATAAAATTCTAAAGTGTTTTCAAGATAGTTTTTAACTTAGATCGATTGGAGAATTTGAAGACGGGGCGACCCACAGTTCGATGAACAAATTTTCAACACTCGGAATACTCAACTACTCAAAATCAAACCTGAAAAAATAAAAGAATTGGTAACCAGGATTCTTCCAACTAGAAATAGGGAAATAACCACAGTATATTGTTATAATTATTCATCATATTAATCGAAGTTGTAGCTAGAGATCTGGTTAAAATAAATTAATGGTGCAAGCCAGATGGTCAAGTGGAGGTCCAGAAAACAAGTCCTGGAAATGACAGTAGATGAGAAGACTTCATTCACACTTAGAGGCCTAGTGATCAGAGACAACGGGCCCAAAAGAGTCAGGAACGTCTTGTGGACTAAAAGCATCCCAAATGATGGCTGTATACATATCATCAGAGCAAGCAGGAGTGTTGCCATCAGCTCTCCAAACATCAGCTGAAGACCTCAGCCCTAGTCCTTGGCTTGGGCACTCCAGAGAGCAGTGAATGCCAATGCTGATTACCTGCGGGTTTTGTGCCTTCTTGCCACTTTCTACAGGCAGTGAACCCATTGGCGAAGGAATCACTAACAACTGACGAACATCCCTGCAGTGTCCTTCCAAGACAGCTAGCAGACAGAGGTCATCTGCTGTTGCTGATTCTTCAAGGAGAACAATAACACCAAGACGAGTTCCTATCCAAAGAACGCCATTGATAGCACAGAATGACAGGATGTCATTAGGCAGTGGTCGACGTGACAGGCTCCGTGACCGGTCCCCATTCACTCTTCGCCAAACTTCTTCAGCACACTGTTCTGCTTCAACAAACCGCTGCCTACCCAACAGATGCCTAGTGATGTCATGCTGCAAGCTGATCTTGAGTGTCGCTGTGTTCCATCGATACACCTTAGAACCTGCTACTCCCCAGATGACGTCAGACGAAACTGAGGATTTGAACAATTGCCGCAATGGCCGCGGACCAGTCGAACCAGATGGGACCTGTTGTGCTAGCTTTTGTGAGATATCATAGCCGCACTCGGATGGAGTGAGACACCTGACAATGAGCTCTGTCTGAGAACGGGACTTTGTGGACACACAAAAGAGCCTAAGAGAACCTTCGCACTTCACTGGAAGAATCTGCTGCACTGATGAATCTGGAGAACACGTAATGGTTGGCCGCCGCTTGACTGTCATCTTGCCGTGCTCCTCGATATTCTGCAAGAGAAAAATGTCGCCATTTTCAAGCCCAGCAAACACCATGTCCTCAAAACTTTCCATGCACCAAGCCGGTTCTGGGATGGAAATCGGCTTGGCAGCATGCTCATTCTTCACGCAGTCCAGACGGCCAAGCACCTCAATAGCTTTGCGTCGACTGATGAAGGTGAGACCAGACTGATTGACACAAAACGACCAAATGCGGCCCTTTTTCTTCTTCAGGCATTCACCTCGATGCTCAGCAGGTGGCAGAGGCACTGTTTGCAAAGAGTACAAAAAGTTCCCAGGACTTTCAGAGTCCTCTGTGCAGCATGTTCCCACGAGAGAGGCACGTCCTATGCCAAGTTGTACTGGCGGAGCAGTAAGTGATGGGACAGACAGGCTGCTGTCCAAATTACAGCTGTCAACAAGAAAGTGGCAATCAGGCAGACTCAGAAACCGTACAATCTCCTTAGCTGGAGGACGATCAGCTGGAGCAAGACTGAGGCACTGGTCTGCAGCAATGAGAAGCGCTTTCAGTCGCTGCTTATTCCGTTGTGCATCCACTCGAAGCAGCCTGATCCTTTCAGCCAGTGGGTACTGAGACAGCAATCGCCCAGCAGCAACCTCCAAGAACAGCAAGCCTAAACTGTAGATATCTGCTGGCAGTCTATATGCCTTTCGCTCCTGACTTATCTCAGGTGGTTTGTAATCATCTGCTCCGGGATGGCAGTGCAGTCTTGCCACACGAACTTGCGCAGCTGTATGGAAGTCAATGAGGCAACAGGATCCGGTCTGAACCTGCGTCTGACCTCCACGCACTAGAATATTGTCTGGTTTGACATCTCTGTGCACTACACCAGCGCTGTGTAGGTCAGCAAGGCCTTGCACAACCTTCAACATCATCAGGTGCCATGCTAGACGAGGTGTTTGTGGCTCAGACAGCTGATTTGTAGACTGCAGCAGAGCTGACAAGGTCTTGCCTCCACGCTCCATCACCATCGCTGCATCACGACGAGATGTCAACATTGGGTGGATGTTGCTCAGGAATTGCATACTGAACTGCACCAATGCAAGAACAGCCACCTCTCTTCGCAGTTGCTTGATTGTGATGTATGAGTTCTTCACCAGGTCATCAGACTTGAAGACTTTGACAGCAACTGGATCTCCGTTGAAGGTGCAGTTTGTGTAGATGTTGGCATAGCAACCTTCAACATTTTCCTGAGCAGTCAATGTTTCCACTGCCTGCTGTAGGTCATTTTGTTCATCTGGTGCAGCTGCTGCTGGCCTGCCTTCCTCTTTGGCAGTGTGTGGCACAGGATCATGAGAGTTGCTCCCATCTAAGCTGTCAGACAGAGTTGAGCATGGTCGTGCGACTTCTACATGAGCAGATGGAGAAGATTTGGGGGAGGCTGATGTGGAGCGAGAGGAGGATACAGATGACTCAGATGCAGAGTAAAACTCATCAGACGATGAAGAGCTAAATGAAAAGATGGAAGAGGCAAAGGAACTTGTTACTTGCTCTGGCACAGCTGGGAGTGGTTGCCCTCCAGTGGCAATTTTGATCGATGACGATGCCAAGCTGGACAGGCCTGGGTGTGGTGATGGTTCGCTTGTGGACCTTGTAGTAGGAGGCAACGGTAGGCCAGCATCCAGAGTGTCTTCTTCCTCACAAGAAACCACCTGCTCTACAGTAGCCTCCTGTAGAAGGTTGTCACGTGTGCATGGTAAAAACACACGGTGGAAGTCCAACAACAGGAGATCGGCCAATTGGGTTCGTGAAACTTCCTCTTTTCCGTGGTGTTGGCAGTCAAGAGAGACTAGTGGATCACTCTCCTCTAGAAGCTGATCTAGCAGTTCGACAGCTGCAACACAGTACGTTGTTTCTTCTCTAGTGTTTGTGCTCATGCAGCGACTGCAAGGAATCATGTGCTGTACAGACACATCTCCAATGAGCTCCCGTAGATCATCGCAAACATGCTCAAGTCGATCCGTGATCATACCCAGGCATTCTTCCGAGAGACGCTCAGTGATGGTAAGGAGAATGACATTTGGTAACTGCGGTGAGAAGTTGAGAGGGGGGTTGAGTTGAGCCATTGCCACTAGCTCAGCATTGCACACAAATGCCACACCGTTTGTCCAGATGTGGGGATTAACATGACGACCAGCAGTTAGCGCACCTTCACTCCGGACAAGAGCTGGAGTTAGCCTGTCACGCAGAGCTAAAAACTCTGCTTGGAACAGCAGCCAGGCTTTGGTTGTTAATGGCAATGAGAGTTCATATACTCGGTGTACTGCAGCAGTAGTAGTTGCAAGATGATGGACTCGCTCTGCTGCCAGATCATCACTCAGCAATGGCAGGAATGCCTCATCAGCATTCACTCTATAGGCCATACCGAGCTGCTCTGCTAACACCCAGAGGCATTCCACATCATTGGCAGTAGTCACAACAACAGATGACAGGCCAGCAAAGAGTAGAGACAACACTACATCAGGAACTGGTTCCAACGGTCGGCTGTCTGGCATGTGTGCTTGGTCTACACCAGCCAACTTCCTCAATAGACAGAGAAGCCGGGAGAGGTCAGTGCAAACGGTGACCGGTATAGTTGGATGAACATGCCACAGAACAGCACCTTCTGCCGTGAGAAGTAGGAAGTCATGAAGTCCCTCCAGCCAGTTTGGAACATTCTCAATTAAATCTTCGGCTATAGATTTCGCAGACAGGCAGACGGTGGCTTTGAAGTCCTCGACTCGCATGAACAGTGGAAGCTCACTTCGACATCGCTTCTCGCGGACAACCCGTCTAATGGCAAAATGTGCCTTCGGAGCATGCATTGTCGATGCAGGCAAGTTGGACAGCGCCCTTCTTAGATCCCTGAGGTGCCTGTTTCTTTGTGCACCAGAGCTGATGATGAAGACACGGTTTCCTCCTTGGTTTGGATGCCCCATTCGCAGATCTCCAGGCAAGGCGGCCAGATCTTCGTCAGTCATGATCACGAACAGAATGCTACCTACATCATTGCCATGTGGTCCTTCCACACTGAAGGATTTGCGATACTGACCAATGATGTTTCTTATCCGGGTGGACTCAGCAACATCAGTGAGATTTCCACGCGCTGTGATGTGGACCAGGTAATGCGACGTACCCTTGTGAAACATCGATTTCGTGGCAGTAAATGCTGCCATATCTCCAAAGTTGATGAATACAATTCTAGAGAGATCGCTCACTGCTGAGAGGTTGGCAATCAGGTCAGTCTGCTCTTGTTCAGAGTCTCCAATGATGACCACTCTCTTCAATGATTCTTCTTGTACTTGCTCTACCTGCGCACGCAACTGCTGCTTGATCTCATTATAGTCGAGCCTGTAGGTACGTAGAGGTGACTGCAAAGGTGTGTTTGTCAAGTTCAAGGACTTGAGGTTGACCAGCCGCAGAAGACCAACGGGAAGGTCCTCTATAGGGTTGTCACTCACACTGAGGTGGGTGAGACTGGTGATGCTCAGAATAACTGGTGTGATGGACTCGAGGGCATTTTTTGCCAGGTTGAGGAAGCTCAGCTGTGATGAGGAGAAGGCTGATGATACATCCGTCAAGCGGTTGCCTTCCAGGTTGAGATCTGTCAATGCTGGCTGCACCTTGCTGATGGCTGGCCACGACTCCAGCGCACACCGAGCTGCCTTCACTGTCTGAAGGTACGGAAGGAGGAACAAATCTGCTGGCAGCTGTGGCCCAATGGCTGTGTCTGACATGTCAAGCAGACAAAGAGTGTTCATGTACATTACAGCAGACGGCAGTTGCTTCAGTGTGCCATTACAGGCAATCGTAATCGAGTGCACATCAATGCCCTTATGGAATACCAAGCCATCCAGCAAAGGCTTATCGATAGCTGAGAGCAGGCCCAGCTCTTGCCAAGCAAGGTGCAGCCTGCAATCACTCTGCTCGGTCATTAACCAGAGGATGTGTCCAGCTGTGGTGTGCTGGCCACTCTCCAACGCCTGGCTAAATGCAACAGCAAGATTGCCTTGGATATCATTCTTGCGTTTTTCTGCCAAAGCAGACCACAACTCCAAGCACTTGCTGCAATTGTGGGCAGGCCGAGCTTCACCAGCCAGTGAGTAGCCACAAAGGTGACCAAGGAGATGAAAGAGAAGTTGGTGCTGGCCACTTTTCGCCAAATTGACAACAAGCAGGCAGAACACAATTCGCTCTTGCTCGGGTAACATATGTTCCTGCCGGCGGCGGTGGTTTCGACAGGGAAGCCAATTGTCTAACATCGTCTTCACATGTCTTGCTTCCAATCTCGCCTGCATGAGTTTTCGCATGACATAAAATTGGCCTTTTTCATATGCTATGTCAGCTACTGCCCTCAGCAAGACAACTGAGCGGTCCAGGACATCTTGTGTGATAGTATCTTGAGCAACCACGTCACTAGCTTGTTGGTTGTTGAGCAAGTCTCTGCGACAGTTTCGCACTGCGCCAAACAAACGGCTAATTCTCCTCAGTTCCTCACGTGGCCGCCGTCCATCCGGTAGGTTTTCTGAATTGTGTGATAATTTTTGGACAGCACGGCAGACAGCTGCAGAAACAAGAAGAATTTGAAAGACCGTATGCAGGCAAGAATGAAAACAAGCTTTGATAGAAGAGCAGAAGTTCTTGAAAGTGGAAAGAGAAGCTTTGTACATGTTGCTCACCCAAAGAACAATACTCCTTACAAGATAAAAAGACAGTTGCCCCAATACATGCACCTCGGATAGAACAAGCTACAGGAAAGCAGGACAGCATGTAGATGTTCTACAAGTTACATTGTGTAAGCACAGTGGTGTTCAAAAAAATAAAACAGTGGAAATGAAACTTCTACGTGCTTGCATCCTTCACCACCTGCTAATTTTCAGGCCCACAGTACAACGAGGCACTAAGAAAAAAAAGATGAAGGACAACAAGAACAGTCGAAAGGAGAGCATTAACAGAGTACAAAAACAAGAAGAACAATGCTACCAATGGGTCTTGTAAATAAATTACTACAGGATGGTGACAAGAAGTGGATGTGTAAGCCAAATAAGGTCAAAGGAAGAGCAGAAGATGAACTAGAAAAAGTGAGATGGTCAGCCAGTTGTTTTCAACAAGGCATTTAGTGATATGTAGCATTACAAAGGAGAAACTTTGGATACAGATATATGTGTGTGTGTACGTATATACTGAGGAATAAAGCAACAGACAACTCAGACTCTTCTTCCTGTGCCTCCTGTGTATGTGTGTGTGCGTGTGTGTGTGTGTGTGTGTATGTTTACAAATGTGGTCTGTTCATCATGGGCTTTCTGAATGGCAAAATAAAGAACGCACAGTGTTTGTAAGAACAGCACAGCAAACAGCCTTACCAATTAGCTTGATGAGCAGTTCCAAGCGAGCATCTCCTGATTTCTCAGCCTCTTCAATGATGTTGGAGCGTTCCACATCAAGGCCACGTAAGTCTAGTGCCTCGTATTTGTGTGACAGTTCTGTCACACAGCTCACATTATGCCGCCGTACTGCCTTAAGCAGTGGTGTCTCACCCATAAGACACTGTGCATTGATTTCAACCTAAGAAAATAGAGAGTTGCAAAGTAAGTGCATTAAAATATATACAATATATCCCTTGTCACAATTCAGTTTAAAAATATTATAAGAGTGCACCAATAGCTATTTTTCTCAAAGAGATCATCCCTAGATCAATGAAAAAAAAGACACGGTGGTTTTCTGTTAGAGGAACTGTCATTCTCAATTTCCTTTAACTTACATTCTTCCTGACAAGAACGGAGACAATCTTTGGTAGCCCACGATCACAGGCAATGTGAAGAAAAGTGAAACCAACAGCCCCAGGTGTGACGGAATTGAGCACACCAGTAACATCACGTAGGCTCTCAACACATGCAGCAAACTCATCTTCCTTGCCTTTCTGGCATAGTTGGAAGAGCCGATCAATGTCCTGTTTTCTCGTATTCCGCGTCTCAGCCATTTAAAACACTTACATTGAACAACTCAGCTCAGCACAGTTAGCTGCAGGAAAACAAAACGAGATCATCTGCTTACCATTGTGTAGGAAATGGAAAGAGATGTGATACAGGATTATTTTCTCAAAAACCGCACTGTCTATTCACAGGTGCAAGTACAGAAGCATGTAATA
The DNA here is from genome assembly GCA_028565695.1 of Nicola tetela. Taxonomy (NCBI): domain Eukaryota; kingdom Metazoa; phylum Porifera; class Calcarea; order Clathrinida; family Clathrinidae; genus Nicola; species Nicola tetela. The sequence continues at coordinate 9,125 of JAOWAW010181286.1, forward strand.
TGTGACTATATGATGCCTCTCTGTTTGGCACATCATAGAAAAGCTAAAAAGAAAGTAGTATCAATTCACTATAATAATTTCATAGCTCCTATAAACTCAGAAAATTAATTGTATGGCAAACAGCTTGCCTTTTAAAGATAGCAGTCTCCTTCCATGAGGTCTACCATTCAAATAAATGTCCGACAATCAGCTCTAGATATCCATATCAGAGGCTCGTTATATTTCTTGGCAGAGCGGTACCGTGCAAGTCTTATACACCTTCAAGTTTGATGCCTTAGGCCTTTAGTGTATCAACAAAGATGGCCCTTGAACACACAATATATCCCTGAAAAAGATAGCACACACATACCTTGTATGAAACATTTTTGTGACCCAATTCAATGCAAATAATGGTCTTGAGATGAGCCCAGTTGCTTACTAAGTTTTACAATATCACATTTAGAGAAAGTCTTTAACACTCTTCACTGCTTTCATCCTTCTTTAGAGTGGTTTATACTGGTTACTGCTGTCAATTCAATCAAAGGCTTGCTCTTCCGGTTCTCCTTCCACCAGTCACTGTTGTTATTCAGTCTTATCCCCATTCCAGCTGACACATGGCCGGCAGTGACAATATGTCAACACTACTACATACAGTCGTCTAGCACTCGTTACTAGTCGCTAACTTGCTGACAAAAACCGCTAAAAAAAACACGATCGTGATATTGCACTGACGTACGGAGATACTGACCATAGCCTATTGGTACGAAACATGAACAGCTACCCGAATTACGGGTATTTTACCATACACACCTTAAAATTTCGACCCCATAACCTACTATGCACACATAATGTTTAGAAATCTAATATGATCACCGTTACAAAATAGAAGAGTAGCATTATACTTTTCACCTACATGCAATGCTTACCTTCGCCTCTCGGCCCACAGTGGTTGTTACATACCGAATCCACGTTGCGAAGCACTTCCCTCAAGCCCCTTCTGCAGGGAAAGGGGCAGGTTGGGTACTGTGGCTTCAAGTTGGCAGTAATAACTCCGGTGCAAGCAGATCTCGAGGCCGGTAGAGGCTTGGATTACTAGCTGACTTATGGCAGGCCCATATCCATCGTCCTAGTACAAAATCCGTCAGTGCTCGTTAAGGGTCTCCCTGTAGTCGACGAAGTTTTTCAACTGGCTGGCAGGACGCTTCCCTGACCGGAATTCAGAGGGATTAAAGACTCGGGAACACGCAACTCGTAAGGCAGCAAAAGCGACTTCAAAAGTCGAATTGTAACTTTCAGCGCCAGCCAACAGCCGTTAATAAAGCCATAGGTCAGTATGCTGGGTGGCTAGTCGATGTCTCAGAAAAGAGCTGTTCACCTAGCAGCAACCGGAGAAAGTACAGAGGTCTGTGGATATATGCCTTCAGGCTGAGTTCTGCGGAAGCCCCGAGGATCGACTTTGGACTTTCTAGATGTATAGCCGTCTCATGGTACATGTTTGCTTGCTAGGTGTGGAGCTTAGCTGTGGTGCATGTTTGGCGGTATCGGCAATGGCGCTAAAGAACCTGAGTGCGCCCGGCCCGGCCTGGCCCCGCGCAGGCAAGTGGTCGATGATTACCCATAGTCACCATGTACACTGCTGAAATTATTATTCTAGCTTGGGAGATCCCGTTCTCCGGATTCGTGCCATAACAATTATGATAAAAAAAGATCATTAGTTAACCGGTCACTTGTAGTCGCCGTCATCCGATTTCTATTGTGCACGATTCGAACGCTAGTTCGGGGTTGGTGCACGCTGTCGACAGCTAGCTGTCGACTGTACTGCTATGGGGGCATGTGCACGCGAGCAGGCTTGAAGCGGTGAATGACATTGCGCATAGTGCGCATACGGTTGGAATGGAAGTTGTGTTAATTTTCTCTTCCCCGCCATCGCAATCTAGCTGTACATGCGTAGCCGGGCGTACAAGCATGGTTGAGTTCACTGACGATCGATAATACCAGATGCGCTCTTATCGGGGTGATGGTAAGTAACAGCAGGCAGTCAGTGGGTTTCGTTCTACCTGTTGTAACCTTACCTGCTGTCTGAAGGAAGAGAAACAGGCAGTGAAGATTGACTAATCAGACTGGATGCTGAAGATAGACGGAATGGGCTATTCCGGAAAGGATACTCGAGGCGCGTTATTTCGCTATGCGGACTATGCACCGACACTCATAGGTCTTCTATTCCTGGGCGGTCTTTTGCAGAGTGGGACCGCTGACAGCTTTTTCATCAACTCGTCATGGACATTTGAAGACATCCGTGACGCCATTCGCAGCTCTGCTTCAGTATCACCAACCATGTTGAAAGTCTTACTAAACCTATCCAGTGTGGATGACTCGATGAACTGGTACGGGGCAGACCAACTAAGAGCGCTGGTTGATAAACCACCCCTGAATGACGGCGTCGATTATACCATAGAGACAAATTCTTTACCTCCTAAGAAGGCTATTTTCGACTGTAACTGGGTAGAAACGATTTCTATTGATTCTATTCCAGCCAGAACTGAGCTGAATAACTTGGAGTTTAGTGCCTGTTCGTTGTTTCTGAAGTTTAACTCGCATGGGATCCAAATAACCTCCGTTGTCTTCAATAACTCCTCCTTCGTCCTTTCGCAAGTCTCTGGTAAGATAGAGATGACGGATGTCGTGATTGTCCACAATGCGTCCATAACGTTGGACTCGTGTACTTCTGCAAATCTTGCTGGCGTCGTGATTGAAAACAGCTCATCTCTGACACTAGATGAATGCAATGGCGCAACACTGAATAATGTCCGCGTTTGGGGTTTAAGTAATCTGCCCCAAGGAGCCACCGCTGCTCTTACAATAAGAAAGGCCAATCATGCTTCTGATGAAGAAAGCGGCTTGAAAATGAATGATTGCAAATTTGAAAATAATGAAGTGCCCAGCCTCCAACTTGTTGACCCACATAAAACCGTGACCATCACAAATTGTCACTTTTGTAACAACTCACTTCCTGCTTTCCCAAACAGCTCTGTGGTGAAGCGCGGTGGGGCAGGAGTTAACATTCTCGTCACTCAGTCGAAAACCTTTGCACAACTGACCTTCAAGGACTGCACATTCATGAACAACATAGTTGAAGTGACAGAACTGGAGTTCGATGCCATGAGAGCAGACAGTATCGAATTGGCAGGCGGGGGAGCAGCATTTGTGTCCTTCCAGAGCGTATCCAACAGCTTGTTGACATTCAATAACTGCAGTTTCTCAGACAATGAAGCTTTGTGGGGAGGAGGCCTTGGGATTTATCTATTTGGCAATTCATCCTCGAATATGATCACTATTGTCAACAGCACATTCACAGATAACAGAGCACTGCCTTCGTGGTACACGGCTGAGTTAGACCACAGCACAGTCAGCTGGCCGGGTCGTCTTCATGGTGGAGGATTTGCAGCGCTTCTCATGGAAAATGCCTCAATGAATAAGCTCACTGTGACTGACACATCATTCTCTTCTAACACAGCCATTCGTGGAGGCGGCATGATGGTTGAGCTTTGGAACAGTACAGAAGGCAACAATGTCACAGTTGAAGGAGATCTCCCAGACAACTCACCAGTAACAGCAAACAGTAGCTGTCGGTTCATTTCCAACACAGCCCGTGTGGCTCTACAACCGAGCATTAATGGCATTGGGGGAGGTCTCAATGTTGAACTGCATGGGAACTCTTTCAACAATGTCATCTTATTGGCTGGCTGTATTTATAATGACAACAATGCCACTGAAGGCGGAGGAATATACACTGGATTCTATGACAACGAGATGAACACTACATATGAATTGAGAAACTCATTGCTGACAGATAACCAAGCAGTGACAGGAGCAGGTGTCTCTCTCTGGGCGGACGATTTTGTACCGTTGCCATCAGTCCGCCAAGTGCGGCTATCGGATCTGAAGCTGACCGGAAACATTGCCTATTTCCGAGGGAGCCTCTCCGTGACTGCCATGGAGTATGACACAACAGGAAATGTGACCCTTGTCCACAATCGTAATAGTGCAGTGCATCTTCGAAACACTCTAAGCCACTTGCATGGGCACATGCTGTATGAGGGCAATATTGGGCAAGTTGGCGGTGGTCTCTTTTCATCAGAGTCGAAAACCATTGCATACAATGGTAGCTCTGCAGTGTTTATAAACAACACTGCACTAGGTGTGGGAGGTGGAGTGTTTGCCTATGTCAGTACGAGGTAAGTAATGTAGCTAGCTAAAGTGGTCAGCTTGTTGCAAAGTGACAGCAGTAGCAAAATCGCCTGTTGTGAGTCAAATTTGCTGTTCTGGAGAGAGACAGAGACTCGAAGTTTAGACTCTCACAGAGTGGTTAGGCCATCCACCTCCCTCATGGTCACTGAGATTTTAGCATTTCATGTGCTCTCCAGTTTGCAAATTCACACACCACAATTCCACTGTTAGGCAGTTGAGACCAGAGTCGTAGCATCTAACTCAGCGTCCCTCTGGCTCCCCCCCCCCCCCCCCACACACACACACACAAACGCACACTCTTTCTCTTGCACAGACACTCTCTCTTTCTCTGTTTCTGCCTCCGTCCCCTCTCTCCCTCTGTCTGCTTCTGGCCCCCCCCCCCCCCCCCACTTTCTTTCCCCCCGTCTCTATTCATGCTCTGTACTTTCATCTCATGTTCTATGAAGGAGCCATCTGTTAGTGTGATATTATTACTGTACATGTACAGTTGAACCTGTGAATTTTGGATACCAAAGGGACTGAGGCTAAGTGTCCTTAATTTACAGGTGTCCTTAATTCCAAGTTGCACTCACATCTACACAATCAGTATACACCTCAGTTTGATCGGTATGATGTAGGGAAACAATAAATTAGCTGCTTTTGTGCTATACATGTATTATGCTTTAAAAAAGTCATCTTGTCAACAACCGAAATGCATGAGCAGAAGCAAGCAAAGTGAAATGTTTTTTCCAGATAGTCAACTAGACTGAGCGACTCTGTCGTGCAAAGCATTGCTACAAGTTTTGTGTCCCGGTGCATGTAGTCAAGATCAATGACATCATACGTACACATCCAATCATGCATGTGCATGATTGGATGTATACATATGATGTCATATGTACACATCCAATCATGCATATGCATGCTTCATGTATGTGGATACCGGCTGGTGCCATGCGTATGCGCATATGACAAAACCTCCAGAAGTGAAAACTCAAACCACGTGCCTGTACTGTCCGTATTTGCCAGGTTCAAATCCATAGTAAATGATACCTTGGGCGCTCTGGACATGTTTGTATTTTGGAATTCACAGATGGCTGCATTTCTAAGTGTCCGTGTGTATCAAAACACACACAAAATGAAAGGGACTGTGACAAGCTTTCCGCATTTTAGAGGTGTCCGTTTTTCTCAGGTGTCCGCAAGGGCAGGTTTGACTGTAGTAGATAATGTGATGTTATTGCTGTACATGTAGTAGATAGTGTGATATCATTGCTGTACATGTAGTAGATAGTGTGATATCATTGCTGTGCATGTAGTAGATAGTGTGATGTCATTGCTGTATAGTGTGATGTCATTGCTCTCCATATTTCACCGCCTTTCTAGATCGATTCAAGTCAGCTCAAGCCGCCACATCCCGGACTGTTTTGTAACTTACAAAGATCCTTATATAGATCCGGATCAAATGACAAAATACTTTCATTCATATTTCAACGCCAATATGGCGGGGCAGATGGGCTCTGCCATATACATTCCTGACATTATGCCTTGTACCTGGTCGGTAAGTGCATTCTTTAGATTATGCCTTGTACCTGGTCGGTAAGTGCATTCTTTAGATTATGCCTTGTACCTGGTTGGTAAGTGCATTCCTGACATTATGCCTTGTACCTGGTCGGTAAGTGCCAACTGCATTATTATCACAATCACTTGTGTTCTGCTGTTCAGTATGTTGAACTCTCTTTGTGTGTCTTGGTTTCTTTGTATCTAGTCATTCATAGATTTGAGCTGGTTTATAGAGACAATCACACTTGAGCGACGAGATTTCTTTCGGTAATATCAATGACTCCAATGCCCTCTTCCAATGTGAAGCGTGTAAAACTCAGCCCAGCCATGATTAAAAGGAATAAAGTAAATTTTGTTCACCTTTGCAGAATGTTCCCGGCTTCAGACCAAATGGCCCTGTTGCTTGGACTCACATCAGCGAGAACAATTTCATAGTCCCGGAGCTCGCAAAGCACAGCCTTCTAGAAGGCGTACCAGGTGGCAGCTGCCTCGAGCTAGCATATCCGAACTTCAATGCATGGAATCACACGTGGGTGGCAAGCATTTCAACTGCACACGATATGACTAATTGGACCAGGAATACGCACAAAGTTGCAACTGATGCCTTTATGCTCCAATTGTTTCCATTTGGTACCAATGTAACGTGTAGTGATCTTGCAGAATGTGGGAGCATAGCATGTCATGATGACTATGCTCCTGTCAGTGTAGCCCCGGGACTGCCTGTGCAGCTGTCAGGGATAGCATGTGACCAGCTAAACCAAACAGTAAGCATTGCTGCTTGTGTGTTTAGAAATATTTTCCATCAGCATATGGATATGTCTGTGGGTCTGCGTTTGTCAGCATGTAGGTGTTTGTTTGTGTGTTTGTGCATCTATGTTTGTGTGTCTGTGCTAATTTGTGTTTATGTGTATGTTTGGGCATATGTGAATGTGTGTGATTGCTGCATATGTCAATTCAAAGAGATACTGATCAGCAGCTGAATGCATTTTACACACACACATAGATCAATGTCGTGAGTCAGTGTGTGCGTGTGTGTGAGTTTGTATCTGCTATTGTGTGCTTGGAGTTTGACAGGCATGGGGACCCTCTGTCTCATTTGTCTGTATCTTCTACCTGTGCCTGTTTCTTCATGTACAACTGCCAGTTCATTCATATATGCTAGCATGCTAGTATATCTGCGTATACATGGGTATGAGTGTGGGCATGCGAGCCCTTTCCTTGCAACCATAATAGTGCCAGAGAGGTTAGGGCACTTGTGGATTTCACACTTTGTTGTTGTTGTTGTTATTGTGGCATATGAGTCACCAAATTTGGCACAAGAGCCACTTGCAATTGTTTTACGAATGAGACACTCGTGCTTTATGAATCAGAGGCCTCTGACTAGTTAGATGAGTCAAGCCTGACCAGTTATGTTATCACAATCATCACTTGGGCATCCCACATGCATGGCACGACCCGTTTCTGTTTCTGGTGCTCTGGTACGTTAGAATCAGTACTCGCAGAAATAAACTTGACAATCCTTATCTGCTAACTGTTATTTCACAGGTGGATGTCATCTTGTCACTTACAGCACTCGAGCTCACATCTGATGATGAAGCTGCTGGTAGAGTCGACGTTCATAACAGCATGTTTATGCAGTCACCCGAGCCGTTTCTGTCCATTGAGACTAGCAGACGCACTTTACTAAGCACACAAACAGGCCAGACTGACTACCTTTACTTTACCTTGACTGATAAATCGAAAATCGGTGAGGTGGCTACTGTTCAAGCAACTGCCATTGGTACAGCTCGTGTTGTAACATCAACGATACAGATTCAAATGACCGCCTGCCCACCTGGCTACCACTTGCAAGAGGGTGAGTGTATTATACAATGATGCATGTTGTAAATAATAGTGTCAGCAAGCTGACTACTGAGATATTGTTGCTTCATTAGGCTTTAGGTGATGATGCAGAAATATACAAACAATCTTGGGCAACTTACATTGGGCTGCCCACATTGACAGTGGTAGATACAACTTTCAGCAAAAGGCAGTATAGGGCTCAGTTTGCTATAGGGTCTTTTCTCTACCTTGTCCCAATCTGCTTTCACACACATGCATTCAATCAATTTTAAAGTGGGTTGACCATTGCCTGGGGTGACATATACCTGGATGTCTGACAAATTGGTTGGAGCACATACAGCAGAAGGCAGCAAGAATTATTCTCGGACTTCCGCTGTACAAAAAATCAGCCAGCCATGCACATGCAGCCCTCCTCACAAGGTTAAATCTATAATATACTTTCACGTCCCGACGCTACATCTTACCACTTTTGGCTGCCAACCTGTATGTCTTAAGGACTGTTCCTCAGCAAGTTTCATTAAGTGACATTGGAGCAGCATCATACTCCCTACTCATTCTGACAGTCAAATAAGCTCAGCCTTCCAGCAGCACACACACCTACCATTATCATTATTCCTCTATTGTCTATGTTTGTGAGTTCACAAGCAGGGATAATAGAGGAGTATTGACAGTTTAACAGAAGATACATGCATGCACATCCCCCCCCCCCCCTACCCTGACACAATTCTAAAACTTTGAACCACTTCATCTATGCCCTGGTAGATGCTCCTGTTCATCTTGATATCTTCTCCGGCTAGTTGCTTATCAGGTTCATTCTATTCTTCTTTCTCCCTTTGTTTATATTTTATTCATTTTCGTTCAGCTAAATCTCTAAATCCAACTATGAAATTTGTTCTGGTTGTGTTTCAATACTATTTGAAACTCCCTCTAATGGGTGAGATTCATCATAGCTGAGGGCAAAATGAACAAGAACAAGACCTATTGATATCCAGAAGAAGTTTTTGAGCATAGCAAAACCCCAGCAGACAAGGAGGACATCAATTACGCTGCTTTTGTCACATGCAATTACCATTGATTGATGGCACTAGCAAAGCTTCAGAACTTGTCGTGATCGTAGCCACACATGAGGGAGGGCTACCTCAAGCAGTCCCATTCAGTGATCTGCACAACAGAACATGTCCTTCCTAGGGTGACAACATGCAATGATACTGTGGAATCACTCACTATACGTATAAAGACCTCATTACACAAGGCCGAAAAAGACCAGCCAATACTTGCACAAAGCTATAAATTGACCAAGTCGATATGGTGAGGGAAATTATACAGGTTGGTAATCCTGAAGCTATAGGTAATAAGGAGCTTATCCTGGTTAGATTAGCTAAAAGGCTGTGTCACAGGATGTGGAAGACACTTGGATGGTTTCAATGGCTTCGTCCCTGGTTTGTTTGTGTTTATAGCCAAGGAATTTGTTGAAGTATGTACATAATATTATATTTGTCTATATGGATGTATGTATGTACATAAACGTATTATTATAACATATATATAGTAATATAATAAATCTATATAAACTAATATATTTCAATAGTCTTTTTTGTAGCTTGTTCTATCCAAGGTGGGTGTATGGGGCACTCTCTATTTTTCTAATAAAGAGTATTGTCATCATAATTATGTGAATGTGTTGGACAGGTGACAGTGGCCGTGGTTATACCTGCCACTGCCGAACAGGATGTGCTTCTGCAGCTGGCTGCGATAACAATCTGCTTTGGTGCAAGGACACTCATCACTTGGTGATACGCGAAGGCTTTTGGGCTCACCACAAAAGTGTGAGCAAATCAAACTATTCTGCCGATACTCTCATCATCTCTCTATGCCCACCAGCCTACTGTAATCCGCCAGCAGATAACAGCAGTGACGGTATTGAAGTTGCTACCACTAGGCGCATTTTTTGACCAAGCAATAATTTCTCTCAACTTTCACTGCTTTTCTTGTGCAACTTGAGACATCAGTAACACAAAATAAACTGAAGAGCTGAAGATTGATGCTTTTTGGTGTTGCAGGTTGGGTGTATGATCCGCAAAACGAGACAAAACAATGTGAAAGCAACCGCCAAGGAATCCTCTGTGGACAGTGTATGAATGGCACTGTGCCAAGTTTAGCGCTGTATCATGGGCAATGTGTATTGAAAGAACGCTGTTGGAGCTGGGCAGGGAGCTTGGGACAAACGTTTGCTGCTGTTCTTGTAGTTGTTCTTGCCATAGTGTGGCTTGACCTTCCTCTGTCCAACGATATTAAAGGGCTGCTCTTCTTCTGCGCTGTGATCCGCATGCTCTTTCACCCAACTGACAAATTCATCAGCAGTGTTGATGTGAGAACAAATTCTCTTCTTTCTCTCCATCTGCAAAAGCATGATTTTCTAATCAAGTTCTTCTTTATCCCTATCATCTTGTCATCGTCATTCTTTGTACTTCTTCATTTCTTCTTCTTCTTCTTCTTCTTCTTCTTCTTCTTCTTCTTCTTCTTCTTCTTCTTCTTCTTCTTCTTCTTCT
>JAOWAW010181508.1:6888-19272 GCA_028565695.1 Nicola tetela
GAGAGAGAGAGAGGCAGAGAGTTAGCAAGACAGAGAGAGAGAGAAAGGAGAGGAGAGGAGAGGAGAGGAGAGAGAGAAAGAGAGAGAGAGAGAGAGAGAGAGAGAGAGAGAGAGAGAGAGAGAGAGGAGAGCAACAGAGAGCAAGAGAGAGAGAGAGAGAGAGAGAGGGAGAGAGAGAGAGACCGAAAAACAAAACAAATTAACCAGACCCTTAAGATGCTGTACTCAACACACCACACAGGGAAATTTCTACAGGTGATCTTCTTTCACAGAAGCAACAGGATCACAACACTCCTGTGAAGGAGCAAGGATAAAAAAGAGACAGAATGTCAAATAAAAAAAACTCCAACTTTTGGAGCAGCAGACTGATAGAAAGAAGTGATCAGTGAAGAGGATCAAAACATTGATCAGACACCATAAACCTTGAAGGAAAAGGCATGACCAGAAAAGACAGTACACAACCCAAGTAATGTAAAAAGATGGTAAAATAACTTGACAAGACAGAAAGATGAGGGCAAAACTAAAATAAAATCACCAAAAACCTGATGTGGTGGTGCAGTCGATAGAGACGGATGTTCTCATTTTCCTTTTCTCTTCGTGATTATTCCAGTAGGAGTTAGAGTGGAGAGGATGCGAATAGACTATGAATAGGTGAGAGGAATCGAACAGTCGGGATGTGAAAAATAAAAAATAAACACTCAAGTCATTGATATAGATTTTGGAGACGAGTCCTGCTCTGACCGTACCGGCAGTAAAAGCGACTGCTGCCCTATAGCAACTTGGGAAACAAGTTCGCTGAGAGACGGAACTGTTGCCGGGGCCGGCTGAACTCCGCTCTGTGCTGATGGCGGAACAAATGCTGAAGGTTGTACTAACGGGAAACCTCCGCCAACACCACTGCTGACTGGAGCAATGCCATGGCTGGCACCAGCCACAGAAAACACAGGAGCGCTCGCTGCTTGCATCAAGTTTGATGGAAGAAGGCCGTTCATGGCAACAGAAGGAGACTCTTCCTCAACTATAACAACTGAAGCAAACTTTTGTTGGGCATCCTCCTGACTGGTGCTCATTGACGACAACTGTTGCGTGAGGTCAAGGAGACCGCCCTCTTCAACAGTAATTATCACCCAAATGGTCTCTATGCATGAAAAAGACAGAGAAAAACAGTGAAGACAGAAAAACAAAATACAAGTGAAAGGGAAAAAGAGACAGGGGGAGAGGAAGCCTATGAGATTCATGGACAAAAGCACAAGCAGGGCTATAAAGAGAGAGACGGATCAAAAGATTGGCAAACAGAAAGTTAGTATTCAGGAGCACCAACGATTAAACAAAGACAAACAGACACAAATGCAAGCATGCACAACACACACAACCAGAAAGGTTGCCAAGAACAAACAGAAGCAGTCAAAACAAAATGTCAGAGCCACATCAAATGCTCTGCTGTCACCTGCGCACCTCTGCTACACACACTTAGTGCACAACACTGACAACAACAGTGATTTACCTACACTTATTTCAACAGGATTGCACACAAGTTCAGAAGGAAAGTCTCTGTAAAGATTGTCACATGAAAGGTGAAGCATTTTCTTATGAGCACTGCAAAACAGAGTTTGCCTTCAAAGTCTTCGCTACCTCCAAAGTAGATTCCATCTGTGGTACACATGCGCCATTCACCACAGTACGAGCCTGCTATAGTAGGAGCTCGCATCGTCACAGTGATGTCACACTGCTGCCCAACCATAAGGGGTGGTACTCGTACCCGCTCAACTGGCCCGAGCTGGTTGCCGCGACTAAAGCATAGTGCTGCGCCAAGTGGCCATTGAGTTTGACCTGAAACATGCACAATATTAGAATCAGAGAGGAAGAGAGAGAGGTGTGAGACAGAGGGGAGAAGTGTAGAGTGAGAAAGAGACAGAGACCAAGAGGGGAAAAAAGAGAGAATGAGAGAGAGAGAAAGAGAGATGGAGGTAGGGAGAGAGAGGGAGGGAGAGAGAGAGAGAGCAAGTGAGAGAAAGGTCTGTGGATGGACAGACACCAGAAATATGTGCAGGCCCTTGACACATCTGCTGGCTTTCAATACAGTTGCATGATTCAACTTTAATCACATGTTGCGATGATGCTAGTTTTTAACCACACTATCTCTCATACAGTGATACAAAAGCAATGCAGCCATGAATGTGCCACTTATCTTTAATTGCAGATTCCTCTACCATAATGATTTTTTTGGTTGTTTCAAACAGGCAGTATCTTTTGATTACTCCACTGCTCTTCTGTCCATTTCCATTCCCTATCTGATCAAGAGCATACACAATAGGCTGCATGCATAATTATGGTCTGGGTTTGAGATGGCACATCTTTGTTTGCCCCCGTAATCAGTATGCAGAAAAGACAACTGCTTTCACCTTCGAGTTCAGTTTCTCTAACTTAGTTTCATTGCTTTTCCTTGCCGTTGGATAACCACTGTTGCGTTACGGGTGTGCTAATTGCCGGCAGGCCTCAGATGAGCAGGTTCGGTGTTTTATCTCTTTCTGCAAAATAATGCAGTCAGGCAGCTATTTTTTCAAGTATTGGGTATCAGGTACCATCCTTCGGGTAGCACAGGTACCCTATCAGGTAATAGCATCAGAGACAACTGTTCAAGTTATTATTAGTATGTTATACATATACATATGTGAGCTTACTGAGAAGAACAAACAACAACTTGCATGTGGTGGCATTTATGCTAATAAAAAGGGAAGTCATCAAGAAACAGTGAGAATAGTATAATTACATTGAGTCGAGGGTTCTCCTGCTTTTGTTCAAGAAAACTAACATGTCCAATGAGCAGAGAGGCTTGCTCTTCTCTGGTTACAAATTAGTCCTGCAGCACTGAACAGACGTGCTGCTGGTGTGCTTGTGGCTGGTACAGCCAGCAAACTCTCTGCAACATCATCCTTTAGGCCTTCCTTGATAGACAGTTGAATGGCATGGCCAACACATGGATCATGGCCACACTTGAGGTGTTTCAGCAAGTCTGATGCAGTAAGAGTAATGTTGGTTGCTTTGTTGTGCACCAGTCCACTCACCTTATCAGCAATCCAAATGGTACTAGCTACCTCGTAATGCCAATCATAAAAATTGGCAGCTGTATGCGCCTCCTCCATTGTTTGCAAGACAAGAATAACAGATTGCATTTTGACTTTTGGTTGATGAAGTGCACAGTAATGCCAATGAATGGCTCCATGGCAATAGATGTCCAGAGATCAGCAGTCAAAGCCACACCAGGAACGTCAGGCAATTCAAGGACTGAAATCAACTTCTGCGTGAGCTCATCATGCTTTGCTTCTAAACGGGCTGTCACTGACTTACGTTATGGCATGGTGTAGGTAGGCGCAAGGTAATGAAGAAGATTCCTGAACCATTGGTGCTCCACTGTTGCAATTGGCATAATGTCAATAAGCATGTCCACAACTAAGTTCATGATTTCCTGCATGCTTTTCAAACCAGAACTTCACCAAAAACGCTCTCAGCATCGGTGGGATGGAGGCTGACTTTTCGAGGGCGGCTTGACATCATCTACCTCCTCACTGACATCTCCCAAAGTCAAGCACTTTTGTTTTCCTGACTGCGGGTCAGCGATTGATTGTTTAGCTAAAGATGTTGCTTATTCACCAATGTGTTGCCCGTTTTATATTGAAAGATAGATTCACAATGAAGGCACTTCGTGCAGCCTCCATTATCCACTTTCCAAAAATGTTGCCATAAGTACAAGGAAGACATCATGAAACCTTCAAACAACTTGACCAAACTAGCCAGAGAAGAAGCTACGGAAGCTAAGGGCATTTCTAACTGTAACATGTATAACATAGTGTGGCATGTCACAGGTGCAATGACATGAAAGTGCAACAACCAGGACCTTACACATGTTGGACATACAGCAGCCTTGCATAGTATATGTAGACTCTCATGTTACAACTAAGCACAGAATGCTGGCCAGCACTGCATCAGGTGCAACATGCACCGCCCCAACCGCAAATAGGTGTCGTACCTACTGTCTATGTAGATATCTGCACCCGTGCAGGCACAGTTGCTAGGCATTAACCAAGAAAAATTACCCCATCGGGTAGTGTGACACTAGAATTTAGGCCCACAGGGCTGATCGGGTAATTTTTCTCAGGAAACTACCTGATTACCCAAAAGTCTTTCAGGTACCTTGGGAACACCACTACTGAAAAAAATTCTCCGCTTAAAAAGTGCTGGTTGGCCGGCCCTGTAGATTGGAATAATGTTTGCCTCTCAGGCTCCAGCACTGTTACTTGCAAGGCTCATGCCCATTTCTTCCCAGTGAATACTACTGTGCAAGCCTAATGACAGTATCGCATCTGCTACTTTGTGCATATCGACGTCCTCTGATTATTCATCTTCTTTCATTTCTTTCCCAGTCCATCTCAGTGTTACTTCATGGATCTGAGTATTCCAGATTGCTGCTTTTTTGCCTTGCAGTTTCGTACTTAATCTTAGAAGTTCAGCAATCGTATCCTGTATATCAAGCATCAAGAAATAAACCAGAACATTATCTAATCAGAATTTATTCTGCCTTGGTATGAAGCGGTGGTTGTTTTAGTTGCTTAATTTAAGAGCCTGGCGGACGTTCGCGGAAGTTTGAAAAATGAGAACGAAAAAAATTCCAGACAACAATGAAGATGGGTACTGATGTAGAACACTATGTCCAAAACAGTGGCAGTAGTTACCATTTCACAAGCTCAAGAAATCCAGAAACTTATAAGCGGAGTGCATGTGGGCATTGTCATTCAAAAGTGTGGCCACTGTTTACTTCACTGCCAGCAATGTCATAAAAAGGTATTGTAACTGATGGCACATGATGTCCAAGAGAGAGAGAGAGAGAGAGAGAGCGGGAGTATTTAGAAAATAGTACATGATCGACTTCTCTCCTGTAGCCCAGATGGTAGAGCAGACATTGACAAAATGACTGCTCTGTCTGTTACCGTGCCATTTACATACAAAACAGCATGCTTCTAGCTACCTACTCTATCATTACAGGGAAAAGAACAAGAAAGGCTATTGCACCATAGCCATCATAACTTCATCCGCTGTACAGGATAGTGGCCTATCCTGTCTGTAGCAGATGGGAAAGAACTATACTGTGGAAGTGACCATGAAAAGGCAAAAGGCTCAGATCTGATGATCCTGATCCGAGCCGGGAAAAGGAGGCTGGCAAAGACTAAATGCTCCGTCACTGCACC
This sequence comes from Nicola tetela, assembly GCA_028565695.1. Lineage (NCBI taxonomy): Eukaryota > Metazoa > Porifera > Calcarea > Clathrinida > Clathrinidae > Nicola > Nicola tetela. Next base: position 12,132 of record JAOWAW010181508.1, read on the forward strand.
CCAAGCTGATACACGCATGCAAGAACACATTCTGTAGCTGTTATATTTGCTCTTCCTTTTGACTAGGTCAGATTTTTTAGGCTCCTTATCGACTTCACAGATATTCCTTTTAAGTTCTAAGTTTTGATGCTGGCCATGACTTCTTAAGTCTGTCTGTAGAGCGACCAAAGTCCAACAAAGAGTTTTTCTCTGCCATTGCAAAGTGAACAACAACTTGTCAACAAGGCCCCAACACCCTGTTGCTCATCCCCAGACCACAATTATGCACACGGCCTATTACATGGGTGTAAGAACTTGCTGGTAGGAGTATCTTACGAACAATGTTTTTATTTTTCTCTAAGTTTGACCGTCATTGCCCAGAGTATCCTTACAGAATCCTGCACACGCAGTTGTATCTCCAGCAGACCATGGCTACTAGCCTACATATCACATCAGGGGTGACACCAGCAATCTTGAAGTGGATTACCTGGATGAGAAAGGGAAATGTTGCCCTGGAACAATCTTGATTTTCTGGGGGCAAAGGGGCTATTTTGGGCAGATTTATGTGCCACTTTCACAAACAGTTGGACAACCATCGTTACCTTAGCTGCCCTCAGACATTAAGGAGACTTGGGTGCCTTGAAGCCTGATCATTTTTACCCGGTTGTCAAGTTTTTACAGGCAGACATATGCTGATTGTCACATACAGAAGCATACTTGCACAAGAAAAAAAGGGGTCACTTGTCTTCCTTCACTGGTACATGTCTTCAAAATTCATGCATGTTTTGTAAGTAAGCCATTGCGAAAAAGCATAAAATATGTCTAAAAAGTTTTTTAGTGATGTTTTCAGGTAACCAAATACCCATGAAACCTGAAAATTTTTGGGGGTAATCGAGTAGTTTTCCATGGAATATTACCCAAGCGGGTAGTATGTCACTAGCCTGCATCGCGCTGGGTACATTTTCCCACAGCTTTAAAGTGTACAGTCCAGCTGATACAGTCCACAAAGTGTATTCCTAACTACGACGTAGTCCTGTAATTATACAGCAGCTGTTGACATGTATGTAATATTAATTAAGGCACTTCTCCATGCTATATAATTGATCACTTGAGGAGCGATGTCAAGGAAGAAGTGCATGTCAAACAGCCCATCTGATGCTACATTACCCAATCAGGTACACCCAATACCCGGTAGCCAAAAAATGCACCCGACTCATCACTAGTTGTTTTCATTCTAAACATTGGGTCATACCAAAACCTGCTCAGATCTTACCAACTTTATCTCCTGCTGCACCTCAACGAATATAAAACTGCAGCAGCCACTATCCACATAAGAGAGATATGGCACTACATTGTCCTTCATAGCAATAGGCTATTGCACATAAAAGCGCAAAACAGTGTAAACCTTTCACATTTTCAAAGGCCACAACTCCACCAAACCACAACCAATTTGATCAAGATAAAAAAGCCCACCTTCTTTTCGATGTTTCTTCTGTCATCAAAAAGCCCCAAACCAAACAAAATGAGTGCCTCTATTTTCAGGACACCCAAGCCTCCGAAGGTTCTACTGAAGACAAAACTTGATCTGCTGCATTCTTTTTAAATGTTCACCAAAGGGACATCTGTGACCCAAATTTCTAATTCTCACATTTGAAGACGAACGGTGCTGGCTTGGCAGAGATACCAAGGGCTGAACTTCCCCATTTTTCACTCAAATTGAAACTACTATGGCCACAGCAATGCCAGGGAGTTAAAGACGGAGAGGGCAAGATGGACATAAGGATTGATGACTGAGCAAATTAAAGTCAGCACTCTGACAAACTGGAAACAGCCATACATGTTACAGTTGGTGAAAAAAAAAACAAAAAACAAGAAAAAACTTCCGCTGCAAGAACTACTGAAGGGAAATTCTTGCACAATGTTTTGCTTTTCATGTCATGTACGACCTACCAGGTTTGTTAACACGTCAAGACTGGGACTCCCATACATGTAGCCTTTGCATGTGCATCACCAGCTGCATGCATGCGCACATAGATCTATGCGTAGAGCTAGAAGCAACTCTTGAGTCTTGTGCGCAGGTACTAGGTCTGTGCTGCACACACAAGCGTGTCTGCAGAGCTAGCGCTATAGCCAGCATGCGCTTGAAGGTTAGCTGAAAATGGCCACCAAAATTGACTCCCTGGAAGCCTCCAATTATCACCTTATTGTGTATATTTTCAGCCTTCAACGTAGGGCTTTCTAGTTCTGAAGGCCTGCTGACAAGAGCTTGCTGTACAAGGTTGTTGTCAGAGTAGCTGAGGATGAGATGCACTTGAATGGTGGCAGCAAATTGATGACCCACCTTCAATACAAGCACTGTTCAACAATGAAGCTTGCCAGCAAAACCTATCATGACTGTTATCTCACTGTGGGCTTTTCGGATTGCCCTGAGCTTCAGGAAACGAGTGTCTCCTCACAGAGGGAAGAGAACTGCGTGTTGATTCACTGGAATTCCGCCAAGATTGTCCGCTGCTGGCAAGTATGCGTAATTGACGACAATCGTCCATTTTACAGCAAAGAAAGCAGTAATCAATGAATCCACGCACAGTTGTTCTACAATTTGTCTTCTCATCATGCACACCAAGTTTCAGCTCTACACAATGAGGCAAAATGCAGATAGAATGCAAAGTCCATTCTTAAGAGTGGTGCCATAATTAAAGATGACCTCGCTTGGTCACATGACTGAGGGTGGTGGTGAGGTTTAGTCAAAGAGTACCTGAATACTACCAAATTTAGTGAAAGTTTGACAACAGGAAGTTGCTTTTTCTCAGGGGGAGGGTCGAATTTGTCTTCAGTAAAACCTTAACAGCTTCTTCCTTCCAACACCTCTTCCCACTCAGACCATGCTTGTCACATTTCCCACAGCTCACCATGAAACTAGTTCTTTTCAACAGGCAGACAGACATATAGACACATAGCCAACTCTGAGCAGGTGGGCACTACATTGTAAGCATAAACACAACATACCATTGTTACAAACACGCCATGTTTTGTTGAAGTGCGAAGACGGCGGCACTGCCTCGCCTTCACCAATGGTGATGTCACGAACAAGTCCCATGCAAGGCGGTGCCTCTCTTTTTGCTTGAAAATCAAAATATGCACCAACAGCTTCCTGCGCCAGAGGAGTCGAGAAAATACAATGTATCAATATATGCATTATGGTGCAATATCATGTCGCAAGAGTAATCTGTAGTGGCTTTTCATTTCACTGTAAACTCTGCTTCTTCCTTTAAACTATCTCAGGCTGTACGGCCATTTGGCACAAGCCTTCCATTCCCCAGATCACAGGGTTCCTAAAACAGGCAAAATTTGTCACAGTGGCTCTTGCAGGGTCTACTTTCCTATGTTTTCTCTCTGGGTAAAGGCAAAAACTACTCAGTGGTATAGGCAGAAGCCTTCATTGGTCCTCATAGCATTGACCCAATTAATCAATCATGTTACATGCATTTCCAAGTTTGACATCACTCACAAACACCACACCATGAGCTCAATCAAGAATAAGAATCTTCACGTTACTTTGATGTGCCAAGATGATGTAAGTAACATTTTAACCTGAGGTTCATTCAAAAAAGTGTTTTACAATGAGTGATGCACGCAGAAGGAACCCTCACAGGCCCTGCCTACATACTTTGCGCCCTGCTGGACAGGGAAAGTGTGCCAAGAGAAATCGATGTCACTACACACGTGAGAAACACAGGTACGGGCAGGCATGGCCTCATGGTCAGCCTGTCTTGATACAGAGACAGGCTGACTATGTCACTGGAGAGATGTACGCTATACGCACTCATGCAGAATACTACATACATGTAGGTACTCAGTACATGTGACACACTCACTCACACATGCCCAATAATCGCTGGAGTAACCCATCCTCAGTCCCTACGAGCCTCACTCAGCTAATAAATCTTCAACTGCAAGATGAACAACCTGCATTAAGGCCTCACTAGTACTGAGTTAAATATATGAATCAAGAACGCAATCGCGCTGATATTCGCCAGAACATGACTATAAACAACTTCAACATAAGAAAAGGTGACAAGATTGCTACACAGGTAACCATAAACACAATTCTGTCAAACAGAGGAGATGAACTGAACAAATCACACACACCATCTATAAAGTTAGAATATTTTGCCCTTCCTCCCATCATAACATTCACCCTCCAAGGCATTTGACCGAGCATTTCATGCAAGACTTGCTGCCTAGCATGCAATATTATGTAGAGTTGCCCTGCATCAGAAAGGTACCTTGTACAATAACTATCACGAGAATAAACTGAAGTGGTATAGACACTCAAGTCTTGCATAGGAATTTTGTTGCAGCAAAGCATTATCCCCCTGTCGGTGATGAAGGGTTTACGAGCAATCGCACCTATTTTCACCTGGAGACTATGCCATTAAGAAAAATACATGCACCTATGCAAGCAAACATACAGCTGCAACAATCTGCAACATTTGTTCTGGTTGTGGAACATTCCCAGCATCTCATGCAAGCTACAATTTCCAGCACGTGCCATGACCTAAAACGTCATGCACGTACAGAGAGAAACTACTATGTCTACACAATACAGTGAAAAATTTGAAATGTCGACCTTGCTCATGCAGTACTAAAATCATGCTTCAAAAATAAACCAGGGCATAAAGAAATTGAAAAAAAATGTATGGCCTTCCTTGATTTTTAAACCGCTCTGTTACTAGAGCATATATACCACTGACTGCAAGTACTGGCAATGCTCATTTGCTTGCGAGCATTTTATGTATTGCCCAGGAATTTCGAAACAAATGTCCAGCTGTTCAGTTCCCATGTACTTGGGCTGACTGTTCACTTTTGTTTCCATGACTACTACTGTATCTTTTTGTGGTTTACTAGCAAAATCAACCGACATAGAAAGACAACATGGACAGAGCAGTTAGGTTGAAATATAATCTACCAGACTCCACTAACTGGCCCCATTTAAATAACAGGCCAGGGAAAGCTGGAGTTAAGAAATAATCGATAGGTTTTGTTATTTATCGTAGGTGTAAAACAATTATGCACTGCAGTCGACTTGTTGGTCGATAAGGCCTACTTAATTATTGAAAATTTGCCACCAACTTTTATCCCCTTGGTATGGAAATCAAGTAGAGTTTCACATAATCCCTGCCACAACAATCAGTGACTCAGATTGACCCTGCATCTGCAGTTACATCAGTACGTGTTATACTGTCGTACTACCGGTAGGCACACAAAATTTTAAGGTGTGATGCCCCTGCAGGTTTGTGAGCAAAGTGTGACACCTGGGCACAACATGCGTATGCAAGCTGTTTTGTCACCGACTCACAGGTGCACACCAGGTGCAGATCTCAGGCTACAGATTCATTAGCTGAGCCAGGCTTATCTGGCCCTTTGATTGGGAAAGGGTTTCTACAAACATTAATGGGCATGCATTCGTTCGTGTGTGTCAATAAGACTTGTCTTCACAACAGCAAGCATATCACAAAAAGAGCAAGAAGCTATTGCAAGCAGACAAGTGACTGGTGGGATTGTACGCTTAGAATGATTACGATTCATAATTCATGGATAACAAACAAAACACAGTACTAAGCTGCAGAGTCAGACTTGTAGTCAGACAGGTAGCACAATGTTAAATGTGAAACTGTTGGATGTGCCAGATTGACTAGGCAGTACAGGAGCTTATAGTAAGCAGACAGCAAAACGAAAAAGTACAACAGCAGCAAAATAACCCAATCCTCAGTCACCCACTGTCATGCTTGCACATATACCAGAAGAGACTTCTTTAACAAGGCCTACATACTGAAATTTGTACAAAATAAAGTCCCTGTACCTCTTTCAGAACCTAATTGAGACGTGAGCATTATCTAAGGTACGACAGTGGTTACACATACCGAATATCTACCAGCTGCCATGGTTTTCCATACAGTAGGGCGCACAAGGCCGTATGCTGTACGGCTTTGTATGCTCTAGAGCGCCGGACCTAGCTTGGATGAAGACAAAAGGGCATGCTAGTCTGTCCTGCATTCATGTTTCACGTATTTATGAAAATTAATTATGAATCCTTTATGATACTAGCACTGATCTCCCTTGGCATGATCCAAAAGTTTTTTTCTGGGTCTACTACTGATACATAGGACAGGCCTGTGAGGGTTCCATACACATGTATCACTCACACATGCATGGTGGTTTGTTCTCAATATTTTTCAGCTCACTATCTCAGTTTCTGCATTTAACTTCTAGCTCACCTCGCTTGAAGTTCTACTTCTTGCTTTAATTAATTTCACTTCGTGCTTTTTTCGAGCCTGTGAGATGTGACCTTTTTTTTTCAACTATTGCACTAAGTTGCACCTACTGTCAATGAATAAAACAACTAAATGACTTTGGGTTATAGATGACTAAAACAACTAGTGGTAATGTTAGTAAAATAATTCGTATGTTGACAGGAAGGTTAATAAGCTGAAAAATGGGTCAACAATCTGATAACAAAGACTCTCAGACAACCTGAAGTTTGAACAGCTGAGCACTGTTTATCTGTCGCTTCTTCTCCTTCCTGACATAAATCTTATGAGATCTAGAGACAGTCTAGTGTTGAGTATACAGTCCGCACACGTAGATTTGTTTTCAGCAAGTCCACGCAAACGAACGAGAGAGTATGCTGATATCTGACTACTGTCAAGGCATGCACGTCTGACGGGTGAAGGGCACTGCATCAACACGGGCACCACTCAACCTCACACCCTGGCTTCGAATCAGGCTTGTACACATATATTCATTCCTTAGCCTTGATCATGAAGAAGCATTGATGCTCTAAGGTAGATGACGCCTTGATACTCCAAGGTAGCTCTACACGTCACAACGCGGTAACGTACAACACTGAATGAATTTGGTTCCTCCTTCTTACTTCATTTATTTCTAATTCAATAACTATAGACGACTCATTTCTTGATCATACACTGGCCAGCTGCAGGCACACACGCACACAAGTAGGAAGAATGCATGCAACAAACCATAAGATTCGAACTAGTCCACCCCACTCCTAAGCTCTGTCTCTCTCTGTCTCTCTCTGTCTCTCTCTGTCTCTCTCTGTCTCTCTCTGTCTCTCTCTCTCTCTCTCTCTCTCTCTCTCTCT